>QJNZ01000771.1:0-45479 GCA_004155055.1 Monosporascus sp. CRB-8-3
GACACAACAACAACAACCCGTACGGCCAAAAGAATAGCTGGACGGGCTTCTCCTATACTGAATTACCCTTGGAAGGCCCATGGCAAAATGATGTACGCGGTAGTTACGTTGTCGCAGCCATAAAAGCGTTCCGGACTTAACTGACCCCAACCTTCTCATGGCTGCGACGTAACAACCACAGCCCGTACGGCCGAAAAAATTGCTGGACGGGTTTTTCCCATATCGAATATACTAAGGAAGCCCGGTGCACTATGATGCGACCGATAATTGTGCTGTCGCAGCCATAAGGGCGTTGCGGTCGCCCATTTTCCAGACCCAAATTTAGCCGTATTAGCTGTATTTTCCATCTAAAAAAATTGAAAAAATTCCTGTATATATATTAGCTTATATTGGACGCGTATATAAAGTTTCATACTTATCGGGGTTAAATTGGCTGCGTAATAATTTTTTTCCATATAAACCTTTGGACCTTTAAAAGAAATCAAAGGAAAATTGATAATTTTGTTAGGAGCGCACCAAACGAAACCCCTGTTCGCACAACAACAACTCAGGCCTCGCTCGCTTGTTACGGGTATACGCACTTTGATTGGTTGAAAAAAAGTAGTACATAAGCTACAAGCGAGCGAGGCCTGAGCTAGCTGAGGTAACGTGTGATTGGCCATGTCCGAACCCATCTCCTTTGGCTCGGTGTGCCACCATGGGCACGGACTTTGCTGCATTCGGCCGATGCCAAAACCTTCGGTCTCCACGACATCGAATATGAACCCAAGGATTCACTTTACGATGATCTGAATTGGTTCCTTCCACAACCGTCATTAAGGCGATGCAAATAGCGATATCTACTAGACACAGCACACAGCACACAGCAGTCCTACTTATAGAATGATAATGCCTGGATGTAAGGTTCGTCGACAATTAGTAATTCCCGCAAACCGTACCGGTGAACGTCTGAGATTGCAATGGAGCTTCCGGTGGAAGCCACTGTTGGAATTATTGCCATTGTCGTTTGCATACCTTCAGCAATAGTTGCTATCTGGAGGATTGTTGGCAACAATCACCCAAATCGCGGTAAAGGATATGGACGACCGTATTACGAAGGGTAACTGACCATAGTCCGTTCAAGAGCATCTCTCGGCAGACCGTCGTGATACTACCCCGAAATATCCAGATATTCCGCATTTCATGGATCTAGAGATGGGACACGTGCCACATGGGCGTCATTGCGGACACCGGGTATATACGGCCTACCGTCAGTAGTGTTCAGTCTTATCAAATCGCTGTTACAGCGCAAGCACTGATAGATGCTTAGATTGCGAATATGAGGCTACAATGCTCCGGGTGACCCATCGGCACTATTCGACACATGAGGGTATGAAGAAGGCGGCTGGGGATCGGACATCATGTTATCCATCACGCACTGCTGGAATGGTGTACGCTGACGGACATACCGTCCCGAACCTATGCTGACGATATGGGCGACGAGGGACGGTTGCTCTTTGGCGAGAAGGTAGAGGAGGCCGCGCGGACGGCAGTGGCGCTGTTGATGCGCGAGTCGGCGGCTTCGCAAAAGAAGAATGAGAGAAGGACACGACTGCCAATGGATTCCTTCAGCTCGTCGATGATGCCTCAGAGCAGCGTCTTGCCCTCGCCGCGGTCACCCTTGATTCAGGGCAGCCGGCTGTGCTCGTCAGAGCGCTATCGCTGGAACTCGGTATTGTCAAGCACCCAGCGGCACGCATCCCTAATAAGCCCGCCTTTATCTATTCGAGCGCGTTTTTGTCGTCGCGGGGGTCGGTGGAGCATAGGTTGGCTAGGCCCCTGTCTTCAGACAGATAGTAATTATTCCCGACCTGAACGGGCAAATTGCCGTCTGTAACTATGTTCTTAACACGATTCGATTCTATCTCCGCCTGCTTCCGTAGTGCTGTCTGAGACACCGAATCGGACCTCACGGATGGGAATCCACGCGCTCTGCGACTATGCATCGGCCTGCTGGGCCATGCATCTCCGGAGCGGCATCTCCGAGCTCAAGCCTGAGATAAACTTACCCAATTACAAGAGACACTGATAACATATGGGGCGGCCGATTCTGCGGCCCAAGTGCCTCTTACTAAACTAAAGTGAGGTAGTCAAATAGGTTGAGCTCGGCCGATGCCTGAGCTTCTTTCGTATACTCCGCGTCCTTGGCGAGAAAGATCGCTCTCTTGCCACCTTCAGATAACCCACTGAAGTTGAGATACATAGGATGCATATATACCTATATCATTCGAACTAATAACGGTACGGGCGCCCGATCTTTTGCCAGAATCCAATAAGGTGCAAGTCACACTGGATCTTGTTCAGATCCACACCTCGGACCATGTCGAACTCATCAAAATGAAGCTGATGCTAGTGTATGGTAGGTGTCTGCGGATATTAAAGGCAAGCTCCGTGGCCGCCGGGAATGTACGGGAAACCCGTCGGAAATACAACCATACACGAGGAGAATTCTCGAATCGCTGATGAAACCAAATATAGGAGTCCAGACCTCAGTGGGAAGCTGAGGGCAACTGGGGGCGCATGGTGAATCCATCACCACAGGCAAATACGATTATGCGTAGTTCGCTGCCCCCTTGGTAATTTCAATAACGGAGCCGGCTACGGGGAAAAGATAATGCCTACTAAGCGCAATGGCTTAGGGATAAACATAGGCTTTTATAAAGAAGGTAAACGTGGAAAATTGAAACGGGAGTCGGTGATTAATAATCTGGGGTGGGTGTGAAGTCTTGTGAACTACCGTATAGTCCCGGTATTATCGGCATTGCCAACTCGCTGTCACCCTCTGGAACCAAAGGACAACTATGGGAAATCTTTCTAATTGCCACATTCATTTTTGTAAGTCCGCAAAGAGCTACCATGCCTTAGGTAATTCGTCCATAATTGCTCTCACACCCCTTACCTATGGCGTTAGTGATCTCAGTCGAAGCTTGGAATGGTGATGCTGAACTAGCGGTGGTGTTGGGCTGTAATGCACAAGTAGGTAATTCTCTAACTGCCATACGCCAGACGGGACTTACATCAACACAACATCATATAATCAGAGCCTAGATCACAAAAAGGTCTAGAAAAAACGCGTAATCGGTTGCATGGGCGTATGTAGAGGGCTAGAGTACTTCAAATGGACGATCCTGTATCCTTCCTCCGATGTAGGCGTCTGGCGTACACCCCCTAGTTTTATTTACACTCGGTCAACGCCTCAACCCATAGACGCTTAGATGTTCAGTGGTTCCCACTTCCTCAAATGGCGGCCCCCACGGGGAGCCCATCTCCCTGGACGGCTTTTTATATTGAAAGGGCTAGCGCCGTATGGGTGCTTGACAGGAACGACCAGGACGAACCACAGGGGTCTCCTGGTAACTAGCCAGTCTTCTCATCGGCAACAACGCAACTCAAGACCTACTCTCATCCCTAGCTCCGGGTCGGAGCTAATCACGTCCCGGGCGCATTATCGACCACACCGAGCTCGAAGAGCTTCCAGTAGAGGATCTCCGCGACGGCCCGCATGCCCTCGGCGTTGGGGTGGTACGCGCCGCCGCTGTAGAGCAGCCGCCAGGTGAAGCCCGACACCCAGGGGTTGCCGGCACCGAGGCCGTGCTTCCGGCTCGGCTCCGCCACGGGCACCAGCACGCACCACGGCCGCCGCGGCCGCGATTGCGCCGCCAGTGCGGTGGCTCGCTGTAGGGTCCGGGCCACTCGGCGGTGGTGCTCAGCCCGCCGCGCGTCGAACGGCACGTCGACTCCCGGCCGCGCGTCCGACCCCAGCATCGTCAGGTACTCGACGACGAGGACCAGGGCACGTGGGGCCTTGGCGTGGATCGCGTCGAGCACCGCGCCGTAGCGCTCTGCTAGCGCGGCCTCATCGAGCGGTGGTGGCGCCGTCGGCGTCGTTTCCCCGCCCTTGCCCTGTCCCTCACCCGCGCCCGCGCCCTCCTTCCCCGACAGCTCGCCCGGGTCAGGGCGGTCAGGCATGATGAAGCGGCCGATCCAGTGCGAGCTGGCTGTGTCGGTGAAGAAGCCGGCGACGTAGCCGAGGTCATCGCCGCCGCCCAGCACGAGGACGACGTCGGTGTCTGCGGGCAGCCGGTCGACCTGGGGCGGGAAGCGGTGACCCGGAATCTCCTGTGGCTCGCTCAGCAGGTTGAGGAGTGTGGCGCCGGATGCGCTTAGGTCCGTCAGCCGGGCGCCCACGCGGGCCGCGAGCAGCGCGGCGTAGTTGGCGCCAGACCGGGCCGCGAACCTGTCGGCGACCGGTTGGATCGAAGGCCCCGCCGCGAACGAGGAGCCCAGGTTCGCTATGTGCAGCGGCGGCGGCATGGTGGCGGCGGCGACTGACTACCGTAGGTTCGGGGAGAACGAGACCAGATCACAGCGAAGAGGCAGACATAGGTAGGCAGGCAAGCAGATAGGTGTACGGAGGACAGGGGCGATAGCATGAGCAATTACCTGAGTAGGTAGCTAGTCCCCTGTGCACTCCGATCGATGGTCGACATCGCATCCACATCTTGCCCTTAAATCAGCCGCGCTGAGGGAATTGCAGGATTATGTTACACACGTCTGACCCGCGACTATGCCAATTGCCGCGGCGCAAAGCCCCGTCAACTGGTGCGGATGCGGTCGGAGCCTTCTGCATTTCTACGGCACGTCGTATGGCTAAGCGCATTTGTTTGTTGGGGTCGGGGTCCAACGAGAGAGGCAACCGTATCTTTCGACTCTCTTGTCGGTTGAAGAGTTTCTTCTTCGACCACCCTTAAGAACGCGTTGTGAGAGCCCTCAAAGATATGTCAATGATCTATTATTATCCAGATAATAAATTACCCAAGATCTTGGGGGGGCTGGCGCGGCCTTTTACTTTTATCCGTATCGCACCCGTAGTGTAACGTCCAGGATCAATAACTAGTACTAGACCATGTATTCGAAGGATCGATAGGTATGGCGCTTTGTAAGTTTGTACGGAGCTGAGCAAAACCGCGGGAGATGACGTTGCCATTGTCAGATTCCTTCCCAACAGAAAGGGGACACCCCATCGGTGGGGATCTAGTTAATTCTCATAGCCAATAGGGAGCTCGAGATGATGTGAGCGGCCTGTCGCCACCTGATTGGGTGCGAAGGTCATCCGCTACGCCGCCAGACCGCCCTACGTCCAGCTACGGGGACGGGTGCCGGCGTGGCGTGCGTAGCCAAGCCCGGGCGGTCGGCACCCAGAGGTGGGTACAGTACTTATCATTGCCAGTGCTACCCAAACAAAACGCGGTAACGGGATGCAGGAACACAATCAGGCTTGCTACTACTGAATCTTGCATTTAAAGGTCTCGCAGATCGTCTTTCCCGCCCGTCGTACTCGAGAGAAATTTGGTGATAGAACCGTTCTTTCCCTTTCCTCTTCTTCATTTTCCCGGATCCCAGCTGATAACGTTAGTCAGGGGCTGGGCTCGGCGCAAACTTTTTGTTATCTTAGCGGGCTGTCTTCTCAGGGGGAATCGCATGCGATAACCGGAAGTCGCCCGTGTCCGATGAAGCCTGTTTCTTATCATACGAAACGCTTTAGAACCTTGCGCTTGCTTCCCTGCCCAAATTAGATACTTGCTATACGAAACACTTATGATATATAGCTTCACTCCATGTTCACTTACCGGTTGATGAGAGAGTGAGAGAGAGAGAGGGCTGAATGTATCGATATCATGGCATCATTAAAGGATCTCAGGGATCAGCTTTTCATAGGCACTTTTATCCACAGCAAGAAGCTCGACGAGCTCGAATATCTCCATGATACGGCGATATGCGTTGACAAGACGGGCAAGATTGTAGCCCTTGAGCCACAATGTGACCAGAAGAAAGTCGAGGAGTCTCTGTATCCCAGGCTCGGTTGGAGTGCTGCCGACGTCGCTGTGACGATCGCCAGGGACGGCCAGTTCTTCTTCCCCGGCTTCATCGGTACGTATTGCTACGCCGGGTACTACTCCCCCTAGAACCCGTCCGCGTGCTGATCGCTCGACCCAGACACCCATGTCCACGCCCCTCAATATCCCAATGTGGGCATCTTCGGCAAATCCACGCTTCTTGATTGGCTGAACACGTACACCTTCCCCATGGAGGCGTCGCTGTCCGATCTCTCGAAGGCGCGCAAGGTCTACACGCGGTGCATACGGAGGACGCTGGCCCACGGTACCACGACGGCGGCCTACTACGCCACGATCCACGTGCCGGCGACGAACCTGCTGGCGGACCTCTGCCTGTCGATGGGGCAGCGGGCCTTCGTCGGCCGCGTGTGCATGGACCGGCTGGGGCCCGACTACTACCTCGACGAGACGGCGGGCGAGGCCGTGGCCGCCAGCCGGGCGAGCATCGAGCACATCCGGGGGATCGACCCGGGCTTCGCGCTCGTGTCGCCGATCCTGACGCCCCGGTTCGCGCCGGCCTGCAGCGACGGGGCCCTGACGGGGCTGGGCCGGCTGCAGCGGGAGACGGGCTTGCCGGTGCAGACGCACATCTCGGAGACCCGGGGCGAGGTGGAGCTCGTGCGCGAGCTGTTCCCGCGCAGCCGGCACTACGCGGCCGTCTACGACGAGTACGGCCTGCTAGGCCCGCGCACCATCCTGGCCCACGCCGTGCACCTCGGCGACGACGAGGCCGACCTGATCGCGGCGCGCGGTGCCAAGGTCGCCCACTGCCCCTGCTCCAACAGCGCCCTCACGAGCGGCGAGGCCCGCGTCCGCTGGCTGCTCGACAAGGGCATCGCCGTCGGCCTCGGCACGGACATGAGCGGCGGCTACAGCCCGAGCATGCTCGAGGCCGCGCGGCTCGCCACCCTCGTTTCGAACCATCTGGCCATGAAGGGCGACGACAACGACGCGGCGTCCGGGGAGAGCGAGAGGGTCAAGTTGAGCGTAGAGGAGGCCCTGCACCTGGCCACGAGGGGCGGTGCTGAGGTCGTGGGGCTCCAGGACCGAATCGGCGGGTTCCAGGTCGGCATGGAATGGGACGCACAGCTCGTGTGTCTGGGCGCCGTGAGCGACGATGTCGCGGAAGGCGACATGCAAGATTACGGGAACGTGGACGTGTTCGGATGGGAGAGCTGGGGCGAGCGCGTGGCTAAGTGGGTGTATAACGGCGATGACCGGAATACCAGGATGGTCTGGGTGAGGGGCCGGCTTGTGCATGAGCGGAAATAGGCCTCCCGAGCTCGGATTCAAGGCAATGGGCCGCATCTCGTGGACTGTACATAGGGAATATTTATTGGAGACTATTAGCACCTCGAATAACAGGATACTGCTTATCCCTAATTTCGCAACCCTTCCCCCCGAACTATGTTACAGCCGTCGATCGAGCTCAGTCGCTGAGCCTGAAATCCTCGCCCCGAACGCCAAAAGGTTGTAACCCGCCGCTTCAGGAAGAGCACGCCGAAGTGAAGCCCGACCCGGACCGTTTGAGATGACCAGTCAAGAAACGCAAATCGCCTTCGCAGTTTCATTGTCGCGCCCAACATCCGTTCCAGAGGTCTTTCCTGTCTGTCAAACCACCTAAGACGACCACATCGTCCATGAGCGGGTTCCTGTCCACCTTCATCGCCGCCCCGGATGAGGAGCGCAGACAGACGACAGCGCGCAGGAGCCCGATACCTATGTATAAGCGCAGCAGAGGTATCGAAATGTGCACCAAATTGATTCTTGTGGTGTGGTTGTGGACGCAACCGGAGAGGGTAGCACTTCTACTCCAAGTCGGCCGTGACAGACCGGGGATCACTAACCATTAGACCATGTGGTGAACGGTAGTGGGCTCCTAGAGGGCCATACCCTATGACCTAGCAATGCGACAGATGGGCTTCAACACTTGCCCCCTTACGGATTATTTCCTCGCTGCAAGCTCAGCCGGCTCTGCGTCAGCTACGATCCAGAGTAATACCCTGGAATCTGACGGCGAGCGCATGCCAAAGTTCGTACTATAACCCGACGGCAACAGCATCATGACCCACACAACCCCTGGAACCTTCCAGCAGTAGACAGTCTAGAACTCAACCGGGAACAGTCCAGTCTGGATCTTTCCACTGCCGTCACAAGTAATTTGAGCAATGCCGGGGATGCAGTATCCGCAATACTAGCACAACACAATAATCACCACAAGCCAGCACCACGGTCACAGGGCACGAACACGGACAACCGAGCCAACCTTCCCACGGTAGACAGTCCCGCCGGCTTTCGTATCCTCTTGGTCATTTCTATAGCACCACTAGGTTATGAGTTGCTTCCGAGAAGGCCCCGAGAACTTCCTGTCGCAGCCCCTGCTGCTCCTAATCGCCTACAGCACCACCTGATTATGAGGGGGGATCGAGACGGCCCCGAAATTTGGCCGTCACAGCCACTTATGGTCCTGATCACCCTACCGCACAGCTAGGCTCTACATTCGGCTCCAACAGAATCAAGCGGCCGTCGAAATCCCGGCGGGCCAAGGTTCCATTCGGGATCCCACTGGCGAGAATGCCTACCGGGCTTCCCCAGGACAACAAACTTCCGCACCGAAGCGCCCCGAACCACGTCACCAGAATTGCAAGAAATAAGACGGAAGAGAACGAAGCCCGATTATGGAAAGAAGCGAACGTCATGACGAGGAGAACGAGGCAGAAAAGAAGCCTGGCGGTTCGGGGGGCGTGGAGGAACGGGGAATACGCGCATTGAGAAGCTACCGCAACACGGCATGCTCAGGGTATGTGCGAGGCATGAGCTGAGCGGTTTCCGTAATGGCATTCCAACGGGAGGCCGGACCGTGTTTACGCAGAACTCCGCCTTTCCATCCAATCTCCGACGCATTAGCAAACAACGGTCAACCGTAATCGACATTCTCGGTCGACTAAAAGCAGCGTCGTCCCGCGTTAAGGCATCGCTTTGGACCACCAAGCCTCCGTCGTAAGAGGTTTCCATGACGTGCGTCACTCCGAACTGGCCTCATGTACCAACATCAGGGGCGCAGGTAAATTTGTCGTTGAACTGGTGCATGGAGTATAGAAAACCTCCGCGGTCCACGTACATGACCGATGCCGCCCAAAATTTGAATTCTACACCGTCCCTCACGTAGTAGGAGCAGATGAACCGGTTGACGCAAGCATGTGAGCTCCAGTGGCAGGAGCGACCCTAAAGACGAGACGAACCCGCCTCGGAACCATAATAACTCCAGCCATGACGAAGCAAGAAGTGCGGCTAAGTTGGCAACCCAAGACAAAACCCATAGATAACAGACTCTAGCCTGGTCGACTTGGACAGCCCAGTTGTGTGGAGAGTGTTTAAGTGAATATTTTGACATCATACCAGCAGCACTCCCAGGTCCCTCACCATGCCTCACTCATCAAACCCAGACCCCGAAAGCGAGAAGGGATATCATGTATCCTCAGCCGAGCCGAACCATAATCTTCGTGCGAAAGGCGAGAGGAACCCTTGCACACTCTGCCTCATCATCGTCTTGGCATCGATTACTCCACCATCATATGCAGCTCTTGGAAGAGATGCGGTGCGGGTAATCAATACGTAGGGGTAGACGAATACAGAAGAACTATGCTGTGCGGGAATACCGGTTAGCTTACCACACCGGACTTGCGCGGCTCCTTAAAACAAGATCGATGGCCTCACTGGAAGCAGACCGTCAAGACTTCCCCCAACTTGCATCGAACCGGATAGCACCCAGAAACTTTGGCTCGAACCATTCATAGAGAAAACTGCGAGCCGCATCCCATTGACGGGGACCCGGGCGCCGTCGTCTATCACTCTTTACAGGCACATGGCCGTTCTGAACCCCTGCGGGTCGACTGGCCGACTCAACCATCTCTCTCCGACAGGTATCTCGAGTAAGACCACCAGTTCCCGAAACATCCAGACGTGATGAAACGCGCTCGTGACTGTGATCGTCTGGAAAGGCATGAGTGCCTTCTTCACATGGAAAGCCAATCCGATTTCATCGGCACTACTCAAGTCCTACAGAATGGACGCGGAAACCCTATTTCCGAAGATATACACCGACAGATATGAAATCAGCAATTCCAGCCAGACGGTCCTGTCCAGCTCGTCCCTTTATAATTGTAAATTTTCGGTGCCGCCGGGCAACAATGACTACATCAAGGCTGTGATGGGAGCGGAAGCTACTATAGGTATATACACACATAAAAAATCAGGAGCGGTTATGCGGAGCAAGAGGCCCCCCTGCAAGGCAACATGCCCGGTAACTGCTAGTACCGAGTCATATCGATGAAAACACATTCTGTTAATTCGTCCGTCTGTCCATCCTTCGGTCTTATCAAGTCTGACACCTTGAACTCAAACTTAAGGTTTTTCGCGGCCTTATTTTTATTTGCCGAAAGAACGATCGCAAGTCGCGGACCACTTGTCTAGTGGCCTGTTCGACAAAGAGGACCAGTCGCGCGAATACTGGTATCGTTATACTTCTTGACACGAAGGCACCTATTCGTCTAGTTGCCGGACCCACTGGCTCTCAGCAGGTCGTAAATGGACTGTTCGTCCGAACCGCCGTAGCTGTGACCGGAGTAGCCCGACACATTGGATCTTTGGCTCTGGTACGGGGCAGAGTTGCTCGAGGTGGTCCCGCCGCCATACCCTGTGCTTCTGTTGCTGCTGTAGCTGCTCTGGTTGGCGTTGCTGTTCGCGGAGGTGAAACCATACCAGTTCTGCTGGGACTGCTGGTTCGCCGCGGGCTGCTGGGACGAATAAGAGTAGGTCTGCGGCTGGGTCTGGTTGTACGAGCTAGTGGTCGAAGTACGCTGCTCAGGGGGATTGCTATATCCATGCGTTGAGGAGTAGGGGTTGCTGGATTGAGCCTGCGAGCTACGAGCTTGAGGAGCAGGCCATTGATTGGGTGGGGGGCTACTGGTACTACTATATCCACTGGTAGGATTAAGTGCCTGGCTCAGTGGATTATTCGAAGCCGAGGCCGTACTTCGGGTGTAGTCGTACGAGGGTGCCGATGAGTATGATGCCGATGTCGTAACAGACGAACTACCATGATATGAACTCGGCTCATATGCGGTCCGGGACGAGCTATGATCATTGCTTGTGCCGGAATATTGGTTGTTACTCGTGCTCGTGTTATTGTACCTGGCATAGGGGTCATAGTTGGGAATTGAGTTCGATGTTGAATTGGTGGTATATGACGCAGTTGTTCCCTGGTGAGTTACGGGCTGTTGCGCTGGTGGCTGAGGGAGAGAAGCTTGAGCCACGGGCGTATTGGTTTGAGACCTGTGGTCTTGCCGAGACTTCGTACGAGCCGCAGTAGCTGCAGCTTGGTAGGGTGATCTCATCGTCGTTACTGGGGACCGTTCGTTTTGTGCCTGGACTGCAGCTTGAGACAAAACCGCGGCCTGTTGCATGCTGTCCTGCATTTGTTGAGGGGCCTCAGCGACAGAGTTTCGAGATCTCTGTCTCTTTGCCGTCTGCTGAGTCATCGTCGGTGACACCGTATTTGCTGGTGCCTGGGCTGGGGTTGCCGAACTACCGCTCCAGTTGTTGGTTTGCATCGGAATAGGGGGTGGTGGCACCGGCGTGTGTTTCGTCTGACCCGTTGGCAGGCTGCGTCTGCCCGCCGTCGCGGACCCCTGTTTCTCTTGACTGATGGGCGTTGAAGTATCGACCTGCGAGTAAGTCGATTGTCGTTCTGCTGGGTTCTGAGCCGGCGGGAAGGTCAGCCCTGAAGACGGATGCGAGGTAGCCCCATGAGTCTGATGTGGGAAGGTCAACCCAGGCATTGTTGAGTCTCTGTCGGTATCTGCCACTTGCGAAGGATATGGTACTCCCTCCTGTTCTTGATAGTAGCCGTCGGAAGGCTGCATAGGTGGTGCTGAGTGGTGTTCGATGGGTCCTGACAGGATATTTGGATCCGGGATGAATTCTTCATTCTCGGGATCCGTAGGAACATGCGACGTGGCAGGCGCTGCGGATGGTGCCGATTGTGATGTCGGTTGCGGTGCCGGCATCGACGCCTGTGTCTCGTACTGGAACTGCTCCCGTTGCTGTGCCTCCTCTGGCACGTCGGAATCTTCTTGTTCGGCTACTACTTCCGCGGACTTCTCCGACTTCCTTCGGGGTCTGGGAGCCGCGTAGACACATTGCTCCCCTGATTGTTGACAGACCGAACAGGCGGGGTGCTCCTTGGTGCACTTCAGTTTCTTCTGCTTGCAAATAACACAAGCACCACGGGTTCTCTTGGCTTTCGCTTGCGGCTTGAGGGGCGGCTCGAGGGCAGAAGATGTAGTGCCCACGTCTCCGTTCTGCTCCACAGATATAACAGCACCGTTGCCAATAGAGACTTCGGCCGCAGCGGCGTCAGATTTCTTCTTCCTACTCCGCTTCTTCTTCGTGGGCGTGTCTACCGCAGAGGCTGCGCCAGCACTGCCCACCGCAGGAGTAGGGATTGCCGATTGCGCTTGGGCAGGAGTAGAACTCGCCGGTCCAGCTTGGTCCTTATCGTCTGGATGAACAATACGTAGTTTCTCCGCCCCATACTTAGCCAACATCTCCAGCGAGGCTTCCTGTAACTGGGGAGCCTGATTTGCGAAGATGTTGAATTGTTCAGCCGAGAGGGTTGCCGGATCGATTCCCTTGTTAGTCAATAGGTTAACGGCTGTCTCCCTCCGGCGCGCTGCCTCCGCAGGGGGGACATTCAGAAAACCAGGCGCCTGAACAGTGCTGCTTTGGGGAGTTGCTCCATTCTCAGGGCCACTCTGAACTGCTTGCTGGCTATCTGTCGTGGATGCACCTTCCACGGCCATGTGAGCCTCCGGGGCCTTGCCCTTATTCCTGGCACGCTTCTTGCGGCTTCCTTCCTCGCCTTCGGCCGGGGGTGGTCGCTTGGCCTTTGGTGTTCGGGTGCTCATGCCATTCACGGGCGCGGGCGCAGGAGCAGGCGCAAGGAGCTCGACCAGCTGACCAACTGTCTTGTGTAGAAGAGTGTGATCGTATTGTACTATAACCGCTCTACGGGACTTCGAGAAGGCAATAGAGAGGGTTCCACGACAATCGAAGGCGGGTCGAGCTGGCAGACGGGATTAGCTACTTCAGCTGTTACATGAAGAAATGGGTTTCCGTCTTATCTTACATAGGTTGATTGGATCCAAACCTCCATTGCCGCTGAAGCTTCCGATAACTGGTCGCGCTGGGTTCTTCGCGTTCGCCCGGGTCCAAGCTTGATGAGAGTCCTTGCATATGTAGGCGAATGTCCAGCCCTGCGCACCTCGAGCCACCTGCCGTACATTCCACGAACTGTTATCGACCGTGTTAATTCTGCCGATGATATGCTTCGCAACGGCTTTCTGGAGGACCGGATCATCGGACGGCTGGTTCTGGATCGTTTCGGAGGCAGTCACGGTTCTCGTGACCTGCTGTGATGGCGGTGGTTGGGGCTGGGGTTGCGCGGGGTCCGCGTTGTCGGCGCTGCCGTTTTCAGATTCAGCCGTGAGGTAGAATATGGCGTTATACCGAAGCTCGAACGTGAGCGATACATGTTCGGCGCGCGTGTCAGATGACTTAGAGAGTAGGAAATTGTGCAGCTGGCCCTGGAGGTCGTCGACTGAGCCGCAGACGTGATTTCCCCGCTGCTGCTGGGAATCCAACAGGGCATCCATGTTGGATTTGATGAGAGATCGGTCGCGACGGTCGACGATATTGTACTCTGAGAGTCCGTCGATGTCGGCACGATCAATCGCGTGGGGAGGTTGGATGCACTGCGCAGCCGTGATTCTGAGGGGATGATGATTGCTGACGGGGTGGACCCTGTGCACGCGCTGTTGGGATGCGCGATTGCTGATCTCCATCTCCAAGACAACGTGGCTGTGCAAATATGTGGCTGAAGCTTTCAGGCAGGCACAAGGACCACTGAAGCCCAACCTTCGAGCCTTGGATAAGTACACATGCGCTGGAGGTTGGATAAAACTATACGGGAGACAGAAGTGGTTATGTAATCATCTGGGCTCTTGACTCTTACCTGGAAGGTTATAAATTGTTGGCCGTTATTAAGGGAGTCTTCGAGGAGTTCTCAAGGAAACTGCCGGCCGTAGGAACACCACTAGCACTTGAGTAGGATCTAGGTACCGGAATCTGTCGAATACAGATGTGACTCCACGTATCTTCATAACATCATTTTCTCCGTAAGTACGGGAGGCAGAGGGTGAATCGACGTAGCTAGAAACTACCGTACCCCCTTGTCGCCAACTTATCCCACGCTGATATTGGTAGAGAATGTATAGTGATGTAGATGTGGGCGACAGGGCAAAGACGTCTGGTACCTGAAGTGCTATAGGATTCAAAGATTATTAGTGGCTGTATCCACCTGGAGATCGCTCAAACGGTCGGTATAAGTGTTTCGCTTCGTTGCTTATATCTGTGCGTTTACTATTTTCCGCGTTGCTTCTTATGAGGCTTCCCTGGCGGATGCAGAAATCGATGTTGTGTGTCCGTTAGGAGCATATAAAGCCCGATCTCATTATCACAAGTCTTCCTACCTAGGTATCATACCGCACAGACGCCGTTAACCACCATTTACACTATGAAAGTACACAGAAATCTCGTCTTCCGGAACTACAAGTTATCCTCGATCCATTGCTCCAGCCTCTCCAGCAGGTCCTTCTTGAGACCCTTCGTCTCGAGACCCCGCTCGCCCATCACGTTTTTGAGGTCGGCTACCGTGAGCTTCGCCAGCGTGTCATCCTTGTTCCTCTTCTTCAGCTCGACATCTGTTATGCCGCCCCCGTCTTTCTTGGGTGCTGCTGTCCTTGCCTTCTTCGGCTTGGGCTGGTCCTCTTCCTCTTCGTCCTCCAGGTCCCGTTTAATGGCCTTCTCTTCCTTGACCCTCTCTAAGACGTCGTCGGCCACTTGCGACCACTCCTGGATGGCTGCACCGCTCCTCTTGTGGATTGAACGGTACTTGGGCACGGTCGAGTCCTCGGGTTTTTCCGGAACCTCTTCTTCCAAGGCAAGGGCTTGGAGAATCTTATAGTGCCACTGCAGTGCCGGGTTGGGATATTTCATCGGGTTGTAACTTGCACCAGGTAACTGCAACTGTGTGATAATATTGTTCATGCGATCAGTCAACTCATCCGTTGTCCGCACCGCCCCTTTCACGTCTGGACCTTCGCGGACATCGTCGGCGGTTGGAATAGGATAAAGCCAAAGTCCGGCAGGTAGGAATGGGGTACCAGATCTCTTGTCAGACTGGGATTTCGAAGGTATGACGGCAACCAGCTGAGGGTTCCCGTTCCTCCTGGCGATATGCCAAGCAATGCCAATTTTGTTGGACTTTAGTAGCTTCCGCCATAATGCCGAAAACACACGAGTGGATCCGACGAAGCCTTCCTCGCTGGGGAAGATGAAAATAGATTTCTTCAGGGAAGCCCAAAATTTCAACAGCGCCCGATCCTTGAAGCCTATGATGCGGATGATCTTTGTACCGAATTTCTTTACGTCCGTCAGCTCCGCCTCGTCGAATAGAACATATTCACCTCCGAATTTATACGCTTTCTGGACCTCTACCGACTCGACCGTTCTAGCGCTGTCTTCGGCAATGCGAGCGGTGTGGCTCACGGCTATTTGCGCCTTCTCACCATCAAGCCAGACGTAACAGCTCCTCGCCGGAGTCTGCTTCTGTATTATATTGTATCCCTTGACCGAGATTTGTAGTCCGGGCCCAATCTCGAAGGGCATGTTTGAGAAGTACGCCCGTTTCGGGGTCTGCTTAGAGTTGATGTTGGACACCAACGAACCGAGCAGGGTCAGACCGTCGCCGGACTTGGAGGTCGCAACCTGATAAGAGCTTGTTTCCTCGGCAGCCGGATCGCGGAATATTATATCCTGCGCGCGTCAGCTTCCGATGATCAGTCAGGGGCTTAGAGGGCGAATTACGTTGTAGAACTTGGCGAGGTCAAACTTGGCATCACCCCGACTGATTGGGAACACGTCGATGGTGGCACCAAGGTCATAGAGGTCCTTCGCGCGAATGGACGCATAGTTTTTGGCCCCCTTGTCATTGGGATGAGGGTCGTCGTTGTCAGTGATAATGAAAAGCCTTCGGGAGCCGAAATTAGGCGCTTTCGTGAGAAACATCTGATTTGCGCAGAAGAGCAAAGATGACATGACGACTCTCTCCTCG
This sequence comes from Monosporascus sp. CRB-8-3, assembly GCA_004155055.1. Classification (NCBI taxonomy): domain Eukaryota; kingdom Fungi; phylum Ascomycota; class Sordariomycetes; order Xylariales; genus Monosporascus; species Monosporascus sp. CRB-8-3. The sequence continues at coordinate 16,171 of QJNZ01000771.1, forward strand.
GACGGGACAAGGATCTCTTCAGGGTCTTCGCCCTCTTCTACGAGGTACTTAAGAGCCTTCACATCATCCGCTGACGGCACATTGAGATCGATGTAGACATAGCAGTGCGGATAGCTCAGGTTGTTGTGGTCGGTCTCCTCATCTCGATATTTAGTCTTCTCAGTGTTGAAGAACATGATGCCCATCATATCCTTCGGATTTGAGATGATGCGCTGTTGCATTAATTGATACGCACATTTCAGTGCTGCCGACATGGCGGAGTCCTTATCGGCCTTCTTGTCGTCTGAGGGTGGGGGCGGCTCCAACATGGACTTGCTGACTTCAATGGCGAATATGACGGCATCCTTTTGTGTTTTGTAGTCCTAGATGAAATTCAGCGTCGGGTCCAAAATATGTCGACACGTATAAACATACGGCTTCACCGAGCTCATCTTCTTCCTCTTCCTCCTCGTCACGTCTCTCATGATCACCCCGGTCCGCCATCGCACTGCCTAGTCAATTGGTATACTGTGCAGCGGGAGATGAGCGCAACAGATCCAGGGAATTTGGTTTGGACGAAATCGAACCAAGAGATATGAGCTCTCAATATTCAGTGTAAGTTTTCAGATCATAGCATTAGTGGCATGCCAAAGCATCTCAGGAACGGCACGAATCAGGCAGACGTCGCGGCCTGACGCGTTTCACAAGGTGGATCTCAAGGGAGGCAGTCACGTCCTCAGGTGACTTCGCTCCAGTCTACTGAGTATTAAAATCAATCCGCCAGATACTTGGAGCTTGCCAAGCTACCGGAACCAATCACCTCCAGGACTTTCACATAAGTATGTAAAGATTTGGGGTGCAAGGGGACCGACCGGACTGCCGGAAAGCCGAGTCCGAGCTTGACCGGGATTAGGTTAGATTCTACGTAGCAATTGCTAATGCTGTCATCGACGGATGTGGCTAATCGAGAGATCAAAAAGATTTGGCTTGTTATCGGGCCAGTGGTATCCCACCTATTACACCCCCCTTTAACCCTTTTGTCTATGGCTCATCATCTACACAATCCGAGACATCCTGAGACGTGTATTCGAAAGAGCAAGAGAAGTGCACGGCATGACCGCTCGTCGCTCCGTTGCGCAGCTTTCGCGCAAGGCAGCTAGAGCTGCACCTCCAAGCTCTACGTCTCCAGCTCTTCAATCACTATGGATACCCAGGAACAAACATTTACAGACGAGGTCATTCGCGACGCCAGTACCACCGGTTACGCAAAATGCAGCTGGATCAAAGGGCCCGACGGCGATGGTATTCCTGAATATGGGCGGTCCGTCGACTACTGACGAAGTCGGGGATTTCTTGAGCCGCTTGTTTGTGAGGCTGCCCGTCTGCTCTGTCTACTTTGTCGCAACTCTGACGGGTCATTAGGCAGATGGAGATCTTATACCGCTAGGTCGCATGCAAAACTACCTCGGTCCATTAATATCCCACAGAAGAACGCCCAAGATCCAGAAACAATATGCAGAAATAGGAGGCTCGCCCATCCGAAAATGGTCCGAATATCAGAGTGAAGAAATGTGCAAAATTCTCGACAGGACATCACCCGAGACCGCGCCACATAGGCCGTACGTCGCGTTTCGCTACGCTAATCCTCTGACCGAGGAGATGTACCATAAATTGTTCGCTGACGGGTTCGGTAATGGCAAGGGAGGCAGAGCCGTCGCATTCACGCAGTACCCACAATATTCTTGCTCGACCACGGGGAGCAGTCTGAACGAGCTGTGGAAGTGGCGCCAAAGGTTAGAAGGAAAAGCCGAGTCCGGCACTATCAAATGGAGTGTCATCGACCGATGGCCGGCGCACCCGGGGCTTGTTGAGGCTTTCGCCAGTAACATCGAGAAGACGTTGGCGGAGTACCCGGAGGACCGACGAAGCCAGGTAGTACTCCTGTTCTCAGCTCACAGTCTACCCATGAGCGTGGTAAATAGGGGTAAGTTTTGAGTTACCCCTCTTCGCAAGGAACGTCGCTAATACAGTCGAAGGTGACCCGTACCCAGCAGAAGTTGCTGCCACGGTGTATGCCGTGATGCAGCGCTTAAGGTTCTCTAACCCATACCGGCTGTGTTGGCAGTCCCAAGTTGGCCCGTCAGCGTGGCTGGGCCCTCAAACACAGACCTCGGTAGAGGAGTACATCAAAAAGGGACAGAAAGACTTGGTCCTGATCCCGATCGCGTTCACTTCGGATCACATCGAGACCCTCTACGAACTGGACAAGGAGGTAATAGGGGAGTCTGGTCACGAAGACACAGTCAAGCGGATAGAAAGCCTAAACGGCAACCCGATTTTCATTGAAGCGCTCGCGGACCTTGCTAAGAGCCACCTTGACGGCGGCGTCGCATGCTCTTACCAGATGGGCTTGAGGTGTCCCGGCTGCAAGAGTGAGAGATGCGCCGAGTCGAAGAAGTTCTTTGCTGGACCCGAAAACGCCTTTGCTGTATGAACAAGTATGTTTCATAGACTTTGTATACGATGGGATGCTCCAAATCAGTTCCATTACATGCATGTACCCCTCTTCTAGGAGCGGGTTAACGCTGAAGTGGGCATTAAGAGAGATACATTACGGGTTACGAAGCCTGGAGGACGAAAACGATATTCAAAAACCACGTTTTCCATCCACTTCAACTTGCTCGGAGGCAGTGAGTGGATTGTTACACCCAGGCCAAAAATTGGGTCGGTGATAACCAAGCCACTTCCGAGCTCCGGAATTCCACAGGTACCGAACCCCGTCCGGCTTATTAATCAATCGTGTCGTATTTGTAATGAGACATGATGAGCCCGGTACCCCACGACGCATCTGCGCGTCATCGATATGCCAGCTTGGGATTGTCCAATAACAAGTCGCATGCCCTCCAATTTATTGGAGGGTGTACGAGTCTATGATATAGAGTGCATGCACATGTATGTAAACCTACGTATAAAATGGGCATCTCAATCTGATTAACAAAAGACGAAGTTAGCGCTGATCAATGTCGAACGGGGCATTGATTGGTAATCGCAAATCATTGAGAAGCATTTGATGAGTGTTTGGGGACCCGAGAGCCCCGAGCTGGGCTTACGTGGTGAATCCTGGTTCCCAGGGCGCCCAATCAAAGTCCGACCGTGAATTGGTAAGCCCCTTATATACGGCCCACTTCCATATGCGCAGAGATGCGCATGGGCTTTTGAGGGTATCCAACTGAAGCCCACATACCTGGGGCAGTCGACTCAGTAGCTTCTCTGCTCGTGATGCATCATCCAGGCATCATTTTAAACTTTATCTTGGTTTGGCCCTCCAAGGTATGGAGCCAAATTCATCAACGTCTCGTCAGCGCTGCCACCAAAGATTTTTGATGTCGTCTAGATAGTCCCGAAGTCTAGCTAAGTCGCCCCCAAGAGGGCGCTGTGCTGTGCCGGCAAAGTATGATTTGAGTATCTACTTGCTACACCACCATGTCACTTACACTTTGAATACAGAGCTAAAGAAACGCAGTCGCGCCGAGGAAGACCTCGAGACGTTGGATATCATAGTTCTGTTCCGGTGCCTAGAAGCTCGCACCGTCCGAAGACTTTTCTATTAAGACAAACTCGGGACCAGGCAGCAAGCCCAATAAGGAGCCCGAAGACGAAGGCGACACGGGCACTACGGTACGTTACCGATAACGATGACGAGCGAACGACAACCGGGGAGGCGTGGCGGTGGGCAGATCCGACTCATAGATGCAGAAATATATGAACCCTCGTCGTCGGATTCGACACCCTTGATCGGCGCGGGCGCCGGAGGACAAGAGGATAATACTGACGGGGCGGGAAAGAGGAACTGGGATGGATCTACGGATTTTGCAGGCCTGCCGTGGTGGCAGAGACCATCCGTGTACTGGCTGCTTGGGCCGTATTTTCTCTTCACGCTCGCCTTCGGTGGTTCTCTCGTCCCGAAAATTAATTTGTAAGCACAATATCTCTGCGAATCCCATGCAGAAGGCGCAGACCACACGGCTAACAAAAGCGGCTGTCCGGTAGAGTTGTCGACCTCGTATGTCGCCAGTACTTTGCTGACCGGCAGTTGCTTGACCCAACCTTCACCTTCACCCCGGTGATCCTGGGTTCCGATAATCCGCAGTGCAATGTGCCTGGCGTCCAGAAGGACGTTGCGACCTTCACGCTTGTCATGAGCGTGCTGACGGGCGTGCTAAGCGCGTTCACGGCGCCCAAGCTGGGCTCCCTATCCGACCGTCATGGCCGGAAGAAGCTGATGGTGATTGCATCTTGTGGTGGCGTGCTTAATGAGATCATTACTATCCTTGCGGCTAGGTTTCCGGAAGCCATTGACTACAAGTGGCTGCTTCTGGGTTCGTTTTTCGACGGCATTACGGGTTCTTTCACCGCCGGAAGTCTTCTGAGCCACTCGTACACGAGCGACTGCTCACCCCCGTCGAAGCGTGGAGTCTATATTGGCTACTTGCACGCATGTCTATTTACCGGCCTCGCCTTTGGCCCGCTCCTTGCCGGCTACTTCGTCAAGTGGACGGGCACCCTCCTATCTATCTTCTATGTCACCCTCGGTTGCCATATCTTCTTTATTAGCTTTGTCTACTTCATTACGCCCGAATCGCTATCTAAGAAGCGTCAGATGCTGGCACGTGAGAAGTACGACGCCGAGCAAGCAACCACCACGAACCAGCTCCGATCAAGCCTACCCAACTACCTCTCGAGATTCGCCGGTCCACGCGCCGCCAGGCTCCTGAACGACCGTATGAGCAGGGGCGCGTGGCTCCCCGCACTTCTGAGCGCCAACCCCCTCGCGCCGCTGAAAATCCTCGCCCCCAGCGGGCGCGGGAATCGTGCCCTAAGGCTGAATATAATGCTTCTGGCAGCCATCGATACCATCATCCTCTCGACGGCCATGGGCGCGGGGACCGTGACGGTCCTGTACTCGGAGTACCTGTTCGACTGGGGCACGCTGGAGGCATCGCGCTTCGTGTCCATCACCAGCCTCACGCGCGTCGTCGTGCTGATGTGCCTCATGCCCGCCGTCAACTACGTGTTCCGGATCCGGCCGATGCGCCGGCGCCAGCGGCAGCTCGGCGTCGACCCACAAAACGCCCCTGCCGAGGCCAATGCGGGCGCCGACGGCCTCGACATCTGGCTGCTACGCATAGCGCTCGTCAGCGACGTGGCCGGCCTCATGGGTTACGTCGTAGTTCGCACGCCGGGCCTCTTCATCCTCTGCGGCGTCGTGGCTGCCTTCGGCGGTATCGGCAGTGCCGTCATCCAGAGCGCTATCACCAAGCACGTGGCCACCGAGCGCGTCGGCTCGCTGCTCGGCGCCCTCGGCCTGCTGCACGCCCTAGGCCGCGTCATCTCGCCCATCCTCTTCAACGGCCTGTACGCCGCCACCGTCGAGACATTCCCCCAGGCCTTCTTCGTGCTCCTCACCGCGATATTCGGGCTCGCGCTCTTCGCGAGCCTGTTCGTGAGGCCGCATCGTAAGTTCTTGCGCTCGTTCCCCTAACCCTCTACCCTCTACCCCTCACCCGCTTTGTACCCCCTTCATCGCATTTTATGGCTCGGCCGAAGGGAGATCTGACCAGTGGACAATATAGTATACCTCCAAGAAGACAACGACGGCTACCTCGCCGTCCCCGTGCGCGACCCCGGCGACGAGGAGAATGCGGACGAGTTGATCGATGACGAGATACAGAGCGAGACCCTGCCGAGGCTCTCGTAGGCATTTGCGAGAATGGATACACGGTATGCGTATATATGTATTGGGCACAGCTATTCTCGACGTCATTGTGCTTGTTTCCCAGAGTTAACGGCGTCCTTCGGTAGCATTCTTGTCTCTGGCTTCGGCTATCTGATTTATCTGAGACGCTCAACAAATGCATACAGACGCGGCATTTGGTTGGGGTCTCGAGGGTTGGCTTTCCCGCTGGAAATGCCATGCTTTATAATAGACGTCTTTCGATGCATAGAATATTCGTAGTTCTTCGTAACGATAACTTTATCCAAGGAATATCACATCCACTATATTACTTGACACTAAACCCTACAATACGCTCATGTCTCTGCTGGTATCGGGTTTATTTTCATCACTACGCTCCGAGGGAAAGTTATCCGGAGTTTGATATATCTCGCAATAAGATGGCGTTCTGATGTGTACACCTCGGCAGCCGAACCGTATTGCCTTCTTGCCACTCCCTCCCCGAGCCGCATTGTCGTCCCGCTTACTGGCATTATAGCAATTCCAGCACCAAGGAAGGTCTCGCGAGTGCTTTAATTCGCCTCATGGAAAAGCGCTAGCTAACACCAAACCTTCCCCCGCTCCACCCAAGGCTGGACCGCCGCCGCTCGCCTCTCTCTATGCTCTTCCGTAGGACCGCAAGCAGCCAGCAGCTCTCTCCACCGAGTACAGAAGGATCGGAGTGAGGCAAACCGGGAGGGGAACCTATTGACCGGCCCCGCACGCATTGGGCCGCGGCAGCGGTCGGGAATGTAAGGGGGGAGCAACGCTGCGAAGGAGCCACCTGGCGGCCGGCGCCGGGACGGATCCCGCACACACGCAATCCCAAGTTGGTCACACATTCACTGTATCATGGGTGGGGAAACCACGGCTCGGTGCGACGATGTGGATAAGACGGGACGTCTCCTAGCCCCGAGCTTGGGCGCGCTCGCTTCTGAAGCATCGTCAGTCCTTGGAGAAGGTTCGGGCGACGACGTTCTCCCCGTATACGCCCATCCACATCGCGTCCCCGTGAGACACAGAATGGTCCGAGGGAGTAGTAGGCCATGCGAGGCTGTCCGTCCCGGGTTGAGCGAGTATGCCCAACCCAGTTAGTCATTGTCTGTTGTCTCCTGTCGGTGGATGTGGTCACCCTAGGTGCTCAGAGGGAAACAGTAGATGGTAGGTCGTTGGGGAATAGTGAGGGCTGAGTGGAGATGGAGTGTTTGATGATCGATTCCTCGACGCCCAAGTTCCAACCAACAAGATCCTGTGCCATAACATTTACTTACATTTCTGCCAACCCCAGTCCACCCTTTTGCTGAGGTTATGCTAGGTCACAAGGGGCTATCGTTACGAGCCTTAACGCTTGCCTGGGCTACCCATCTTCAAGTTGATATGACTCCATGTAACTACAATCATCACTCTCTATCCAATTGAAAGCCCACCAACCGCCCCGTAACTGCTTCAAGCGGCGCTCTTCTTGGAAAGGGAGCTGAGTGGTATTTGGGAACCTCTTATTGCTTGAATGGTGTTTGACAGTGGGTGTTAACTCAGGGTTCAAAGAGTCGTTGGTCGCTACAGTCAGTTGGCTTTCAAATGGATACACTCTAATAATGTAAAGACATTGGGCCTTAGGCCTTTAGCGCTGCAACTCCTCGTAGTAACTCACAGTCTTCGCCATCTCAAAATATTGAAGCGTCTTAACTCTGTATCTCAAGGTTGCCCATCTGGACACGTAAACCAGCTGTATCCGTGCAAATCGAGGAACTTAGAGTAACTCATCTTCGTGCCCCCTTTTAACCGCGCTACCGCCCTGGCGAGCATACCTACACAGCAGGCGGTGCACTCTCTAGGTCTGGTAAAGGGACCAGCAATGGGCGAAGGCACTAGTCAGTTAACGGTCGTTCTGACGATCATCTTCGCAATCTACCCCATCACGTCATTCTTTGGAAACGGTCCTAAGTATTAGCTGTCGTTTTGTTTAAGGAGTTACGGGGGGGGTTGATCCTCCAAGCCACCATTACGGTTTTGTGACGCCTACTCAGTGGCTGTGCAATAAAGGGGTTGTACTGAGCACTTGATAAGGGATTGAAGAAGGCTTATCAACAAAACCCAATCGACTGGCAGGCAATTGGAAGATAACGGCCAATCAATGGAGGTGCCATGAGACAAATCGATTCGGGTCCGCATCATTCCAGCCCCATTCCAGCCGAAAGGGATCTCGAGATGGAGAATCTTTCGTGGCAAGACAATCCAAGGTTAGTTATGCGGAAACATGACCTTTGTGCCCCTTGCACTAAGTGCTGTAAAGGTTGGGCGCTAAGTACGGGGCTGGTGCCCTGGTAAGTCATCCTGACGTCTGGCCCCCTATTGACGTCATGCGAGGCTTGTGAGTGGCTAGAGAGGCCGCGATCTCGATGAAACCGCAATTGTGTGAGCTCAGAGGCAACGTCGCGACCGAGCTGTAGCACCGGAGCAGAACTCCAGAGGATCAAGATCTTCCTTTATTACAGCTGTTCTGCCCATGCCCGCCATACTTTACAGGCTGCCAGATCTCTCACCAAACTACACTATTTCCGCACTGGCGGCCGGACGTTTTCACCCGGTCATACCTATGCTATGATGTAAGGAGCTGAGAACCGACAAAAGGAGAAGACACAAGAAGTGTCCACCAAAACGGCGCAGATGACCTTGCCGGTACCCAATCTTTAGAGACAGATGGGGAATGTAAAAGTACGCTTAGTAGAAATGGTATTTAATCCAAATGCCATCCATCAGGTGCTACAAATGATCCTCTATCCTAGTTCAGTTGCAGCACAGAGAAACCAGCCTAAGATATCAACTACAATTGTTAGTTCATCCCCAGATCCGACTATCTTAAAACACTACACATCATGGATCACCTATACTTAGTGTCATACCCCTATGAGTCTTCTCAGGCTCATGAAAAACCCCAGCGGCCGTCCTTGATGCAAAGAGGGTCAAGTAGAACTACTCTACGTCCGGACTCGTTGCCCTCTCAAACCCATGAAAAGGCCCAACGCCCGTCCCTGAAGCAAAGGACGTCAACCAGACCCTCTCTACCGCGCCGGGAGACGTTACAGCGTCGCGACTCGATACAGCGCTACCCCCGTGCCCCCCTCCCTCGCAGCAATAACTTTAAACAATCGTCCACTACAGCCGCGGCACTAGCCAACCTAGCCTCCAACATGCAGATGCGTGGCACGAGGGGTTCGTTCCTCATCTACCAAGCAACCAAACGCTCGCAGCTCCAGTCCCAAACTACGAAACCACGGGGCAATGTTGCAAGACAGGTGAGGATTGCCATTCCCGTCTCTATTTTATGGCAGCTCTTCTAATCGGATGATAGGGCCTACTCCGGTAAACCCCACAACACTTGATTGAAGTTGCTATCTGATGTTTTGATCTCCACATTTGGCGCGGAGTAAGGGGCTCAGCGTTTGAAAGGGTTTAACAAAACACAATTGTATCATACGGCGTACGATATGTGGGTCACGATGCATGATTGGACGACATATCATGAGAGAAGAATTTAATAAGCTTTATCTGCCTATACATTGATCTACCAGTGAGGAATGCTCGTTGCTAGCCTCGTCTCCAGGAGGCGCGGAAACGGGATTGATTCTACCTTTGTGCGAAAGGACAGACATAAACGGTCTTGTTCTGAAAGATTTGAGATAAATCTAGCTGAGACGTGGCACCGTAGGGTGCGACCAAGAGCTAACCGTATCTCCTCGACTACCAACGCCGAAGCCTCGGTTCAAGGCTTTGAAGATAACAGAGTTCGAAACCCAGTGCTTAACGCTAGTATTCACGAGATATGATGGTACAAAGCGTAGGTAAATAACACCTTTGTCTTGTCCGTCCAGCTCTGGCGATATGATCGGACATGAAGCGAGTACAAAGGATGAGTTTGGGTCAGGGGTCCCCACTGGATCAAGTTATGTATATTCAATGCAAACCCTCGGAATGACGCCTGCACCGAATAATGCCTTCACAATAATATGTATCCAAACGTTACTACTAGGCCATCAGCTTCATATGCTGACATGCAAGATGTGCACGGTCCAAACAGTTTACTCGATTACTTCCGTCCCGCCTGTAGAAATATGCCTGAGGTCTGTACTCAGTAGATGGAACCTACACGGCTGTGCTGAACGTGGTGGAATGGATGTAGGTAGTCAGTTCATGCGGATTCCCGATGGGCAACCTGTTCAGAGGCGGATTCCCTGCTGGAGCGAGACTATTCCATCGTATGCATGTCGCTAGATATGGCCGCCTAACATTTTGAAAGCCCATGAACAGTGCCGTAACGTCTGTTGTAACAAAACGATCTATCTGTAACTCAACTATCTGATTGTTCGACATGGTCACATAAGCTACAAAAGTAGCCGTGGTCCAAGTCGCAACAGGGATATACATGCCTTTTAGGCAAAACGCATTCCATCCTCATCTCAAAGAACCCTTTCAAGACTAGCCAGATCAGCGATGGCTACGCCCGGAACCACGAAGGCTCTGAGCCTCACTTTTGGAGTCGAGATCGAACTCCTCATGCCGTGGCTCTTCGCAGGCCAGAAAGATCCCCACGAGCACGTCGAAGGCCTTCCACCAGCATTCAGGGTGGAGAGGGCACGTGTCAAAGGGAATGTGTACGGGACCGACAACCCCGTATACGCTGCGGCGGAGATCATCTTCAACGACCTCCGAGATACACTGGAGGGACTGGGCCTCTCCTCGTCTCTTACGGAAAGCCGTTTGCAAGGCGACGGTTATTCCGCGCTGGTGCTCGAGGGCTACGAAGACTGGGAAATCGAAGACGATGGGAGTCTCTACCAGCAGGAGAGCTTTGGCTACGAAGAGAAGTTTCCTTCCTACGGACCAATCCAGCAGTGGGTCTCGCTTGAGATCCAGAGCCCCGCCGAGTACGCTACTCCTGAAGCGTTCGAGGCTATCAAGTACGCCCTTCGAGTCCTCACTCAGAAATATCGAATGCGTGTAAACGACACCTGCTCTGTCCACGTCCATGTGGGCCAGGGCACGGAACGCTTGCCCCTGGATATGATTCGCCGGATAGCCGGGCTCTCCTGGGCCGCGGACTTATTATTATTCACTCTCCATAACCCCCTGCGCCGGGCTAACGTATATTGCCAGCCCATACGCGAGTATAGTAACATGGCCAAGGGAGTTAAAGTCGAGCCGGCACACGCGGGAGGCGCGGGGCCATACCCCAAGACCTGGGATTGCCTCGGATACCTCGGGACGGATGTTCGACACGGCGAAGAACCGATTACATGGCGAGAGGAGAACAGAAAGAAAGAGACGATCGAAGCATTCGAGAAGACACGACGGCCGTTTCATTTCGAACCCTTCATACAGAGCGACGATTCTAGCAACAGTTCCCAAAGCGGCACGGTGAGCCAGAGCGGTTCCTCGCGGCGAGGCAACAAGTCTAATAGCATTAACAGTCTCCAAGGCGGCGCGGTGAAACACCGCGGGCCACCCAGTGATCCGGACGAAGTAGCTTATCTAGGGGCGGGTCCCGTGGCAAGTCCTCCCCAGGGGGATTCCAGTTACCGACACGAATCCACGCGGACTCGGGCGTGCCCGAAAATGGCACTACCCCGTTATACGGCTACGGAGCTCCAGGAACTCGTAGGGCGTCTTCACCGCCGAACGGGGGTCCATATCTATTTGGCGATCCCCGCAAGGGCCGAGGGAGATATCGGGGTCTTTGAAGGCGTCCGCCAGATCTTTGACGCCCCCAGCAGCTGCTGCATCTCGAGGCTGCTCTCCGACGGTGAAGCTAGGGGGAGCATCAATTTCAACAACTACAGCTGCAGAGCCATTAACAGTATCATCCAACAGAAGCGAACAATAGAGTTTCGTATGGGGGAAGGCTGTCTGGACGACTGGGTAGGGACCTGGGCAGCCATATGTGTCGGGTTTGTGCGCTTTGCCATGTATGCCCCCCTCGATGAATACCTGAATGTGCTGACGCGTTGCGACCTAGCGGCGAAACAGGACGGTAGTTATGACGTGCTCGACCTCCTTGACGATTTATGTCTTTTCGAAGAGGCAGAAATTGCTGAGAAGAGGGTAGTACAGCATAGTAAGGACTGGGATGTAAAGTTTGTTGGATAATATCTAGGTTCCCTGTAAGAACGGTAAGATATGTTGACGCATCTCGATGTTTGATTCTTTTTAATATTCAATTCGATTTTATTCCGTTTTATTAAACTTCCAAACACAGACCCCCTTTTCTTTTCCTTTCACAATGATAGTAGATCGGAATGGGAGGCAGTGCAAGAGTACCGCGATTTAATACTATTCAGTGTTCCCCTATCTTGCGGCATTCGGACGATACTTAAATATTTATATGTAAGAATTAGAGGGCATACGAGTCTCTCCCCTCGCCGCTGGATCCTTTTTGATGATTCTACCCAAACGCGGATACATTCGCATTGGTTGGACCTATGGCTTAAGACCCAACGCTCGTAGTCCTATGCCGGATCCTCACTTATCGGCTTCATATGCTCCATACTCAGGTCCAGCACGAAGTGCTCCCTTATTTTTAATTACCCTGATACTGTCTTATTTTCCCTTACATATGTTATCAACGTCCTCGTATTGGCTACTTTGCCCCTTTATGCGGTCTACTTCGATTCTTGGAGCACTATATTTCTCTTTCCCCCTTTTTCGCCTTTGGTTTCCTCGGCGATATTTCTAACTCTATCGTTCCCGCCACTATGTATTCGGCTATATCTCTAAGTACGATCTGCTCAGTATCTGATTTCGGCTGGACATGTCCCACCTATATAAAGGCTGCACCGAAGCCTAAAATCAATGTGACATGAATCGATTCGTAGGGCGTAGGGAGCTGGAGCCTACTTAGTTTAGCGAGATATTCCTGAGTACGGCTATGATCCACACAATGTAAGGGAGGCTTATGGTAGAATCGACGCGTCATAGTAGGTGCTAGCAGTACATTTCCTTTCCTATAAATTACCCATAAGCTTAAGCATTTTGAAGGTCCACGAGGTCCGCCACGGTGTTCATTAGTATTGGACTGCTTTAACCGTGATATGTACTAATTTGTATAATACTCCACGGGGTTGCCCGATGCCGTGGAGCGTCGCTTCGACCCTAACTATAAGGACTCGGTGGTAGCCATTAAATTGCCCAAGCACGCTTATGGGACGCTCTTTTGTATATGCTTAATATCCTGCCCATGTCCTAGGAACATCGATACATGCGATAACCGTCTCCCGTGGGAAATATAAGGCCTATATTACACCTTACAGCCAACTACCAACGCAGGATACCGGCGCAGGATCAACACTACCCATGATTTGATAGTAGTCAGGATCAAGAGCGGCAATGAATGCCGGGCTAGGGTATGACGAGAAGCTGACCGCCACCACAAAACGTCTCATCCGGGAGTTCTCCGAGCGGCTAGTTTACTATCACATTCAAAGATGGCTTCCAAGATGAAGACAGCGGTGGTTCGGACGCGGTGCTGTCCGGGTATGTCTGGGATGTGGCACTATCTCCGCAACTTGACTGGACCCACTGCGGGAATCAGTACCGATTTAGGGAGGTCCCAGCATCACTCCATCGGGGTTGATAATGCAACTCTTTGCCCCGGGGTCTCTGATAAGGAAAGGCGACTTCGTGTTACTTTAGATGCGACTATCTCGAAGCGCGTGACCAACCGAAAGCCGACGCCGCTGAGCAGCGACGCTCGATAACACCTTGACTAGGGAAAAGGCCCCGGGGACGCCAGTCTAATACGATTTATCAACCAGTAATATGTCCCTGAGACTCGCATTGACATACCCCTACTTTCGACATAGTCTTGGTCCTCTCCAACTCATTCTCAAAATTACGTCCGTTCACTAACGGAAACGCCTACTCTACGTAGCATCGGCAGGTTTGCGCTTATGCAGGTCTATATTGGACGAGCCGAACACGACTAGTGACCGAGGTCACTTTCCCCCCAAGGTGCCGTCCGCTAAAGATAACGTATCCAATGAAAACACGCAAGGCCAGTAGCTTGATACGTAGAGGTATTAGGATATAGGGCAGATGTCAAGAACAGGAAGGTTGATAGAGGACATTGGAGCTGCTCGCTCCCGGCCTTAATTTATACTCCGGAAATCAACTATCACCTTCCACAAATAGGTTGGAGGTAGTCGATTCAGATATGGTTCTTTTCACCTCTGAGATGAGTATAAAGAAACGGGATGATCCTGTCGATCAGTGCCATGTCGATCCAAGCAGCCTTAGCGTCTAACCCGGAAAGTTGTAACAGTCTCTCTATAGACACAATATGCAGATCAGATCCGCTCTCCTCCTCGGCCTCGCCGCTTCCGGCGCCTCTGCCCAGCGTGCCTGTGGCGCTCCGAGCCCTACTGAGGAGCAAATAGAGATTGCTCAGCAGTTCGCCGCGACCGAGGAGGCCGCTAGTGTAGCCGGCAACAGTTCCCGGAAGGCACCCATCAACGTCAATGTCTACTTCCACGTCTTGGCTTCCTCCAACTCGGCGAGCGGCGGCTACCTTTCCGTAAGTCCCACTTTTTGCATTATGGACCGACCCCTTAAACCGAGATGGCCTACTTATAAGCTCCGCAGGCTACCGCGCTTGAACGTCAGCTGGATGCCATGAACGAGGCGTTTGGGCCCTACAACGTCCAGTTCACCCAGGCGGGTGCTGACTGGACGGTCAACTCGAACTGGGCGAACGATGGCTCGGAGTTGACGATGAAGAGGTCCCTCCGCAAGGGCACATACGCAGACCTTAACCTCTAGGTATGTACAGAATCCCACATATCCAATAGCCCACCTTCATCGAGCTATTGTCTTGATGTTCCGGGCTCTAACCGCAAATGCTAACTTATTTTTAGTACGTAGAATCCCACCAAACCCCCTGGCATTACGTCTGAGCATTGCCGAAATCCTAGGGGTTCCCAGGAGTGAGGCATTGGATTTGAGCACGAGGTATTAACATGTGACAGCTTCGTTAACAACATGGACTATCTGGGATACTGCTACTTCCCCACAACGGTCAGCACGGGCTCTTCGGACTTCTACTATGACGGCTGCACAGTCCTCTCTTCCACTGTTCCAGGTGGCTCCGAGGCCAACTATAACATGGGCATGACCGCCGTTCATGAGGTCGGACATTGGTTCGGTCTTTACCACACCTTCGGTAAGTAGTTCCGTATTCCGAGCAGGGGAACCTCCTCCCTGTGACAAGGCCCCGTATGTCCTCTGGTCGCGAAGCAGCCATGGCATCATGATCGAAAGTTTCTCAGGCGGTCTGCCTCGAAACTTAACCTCGAAAATCCCGTAGGGTTGGAAAAGGGACACGTACTAACCAGTGTTACATCACAGAGGGTGGCTGCAATGGCAATGGTGACTACGTAAGCGACACGCCCGCCGAAGCCAGCGAGGCTTCCGGGTGCCCTATCGGTCGCGATACCTGCTCCAGCCCCGGTGTTGATCCCATCCACAACTACATGGACTACAGCTACGACTCGTGCTACGAGGAGTTCACTCCCGGACAGGTCACCCGCATTAACAGCTACTGGGACGCCTACCGCGCCAGCTTCCAGTAAATGCGGAGTTTATGAACGGCCCGGCACTAGAAAGCCGGAGCTGCATGTATTAATTCCTAGGGCGTGCTGTTGGATTTCGGGCGGGGCTACGAAGAAAGTGAATTCGGGCGTCGGGGTGCGGGTGTGTTAAAGAGAGGCAAGCGTTAGCTCCTAGGTCATCAAAGACGACTACGGAGGGATCTGGTCTCATGTAGAGTGTATATACTGATATGTAAAACGCTTTGACCGGCCCAAACATGTCTTCGCAGGTTTAAAATGCTCCCTTAAGTCTTGCCCCGTTTATTCCACAAGGTCTATTTAAGTAGGCATTTAGGTGATTGAGATATACTGCCCACAGTCGATTGTATGTAGTTTTCCGTAGTGCCATCTCAGTAGGATGACGTGAATACAGCTGCTCAGTCGTTTTCTTTGTCGTGAAGTATGCAAAGGCGGATCTGCCCCCTATTCCTGACGGTAAGTCGTATTGGGGGCCGACGGCATCGGATACAGAAACCCCACCCCTCCGTACGGCAAGAGGCCGGCCGACAGGGAAAGGTTGCGGTGGTGGAGTGGAGCGGAGCAAGCGCCTTTCCCGGGGCCGTGGTGAAGGAAGAACGGCTGCAAAGGTGGGGTCTACCCGGGAAGATAACATAGTGGAAAGACCAGAGAACATTTCGTCGGCGCATTATGCAGTGCTGCACCCTCAGGGGATTGAGGGTAGAGGTCCAGTATTGAATGAGGCGTCAAGATGGAGAGGGAGAGAGTTGTGTGTTTGGGCTTTGATACCACCCACAGGCATCAAGTGGCGCATTGCCGGGTGTACTGGATATGATCAGCGTTCCTACAGAGCTCGTAGGAAACAATGGAATGGGCAATGGAATGTTATAAGTATCCGTACAGAGATACACAATGTTGTAACTATTGCCAGACTTCCATTTAACTTTAGCCTCTGGAGGCCCATCATGGATAGGTTTTTGACGCGAAAGCAGGTACCTCCGGCAGCTTTATCAATCAATATCAATGCATTGTATTAGGGAAGCGATTATTCCCTTAATGGGCCGAAAGGGGCATACACACAGAGAGATAGATATTATAGGAAAAGTAATGCCACGAGTTTGTGTTCTCATCATCCAGTAGAATATTTCGAGGCTATATAATACCGATACTTTGTCTCATGCCCTCGTCCAACATAGCGCCTTCAAAGACAACATCATGAAAACTAATAAAAATGCGCTAAAACGGTCCTGGCGCCTGATATGGGCGGCCCTCCAATTCCCTAATGTAGACTGGTGTTCCGAAGGACACGGTTCCATGCGATAACGCGTCAGCTGTAAAGCAGAGGGTCAGTTTCATTTAACTTTCTCGCTGGATTGATTAAGGGGCCCTGACATAATCGACAAGGCCGCACCGCCATCAACTTACAACTTATTTGGGGGGGCCGCGGGAGTAGTGGGCCATTGGTATCCTGTGGCGTCACTGAACTTGTACCCGTACGACGATGTGAAGTCATCCAGGACTGCCGGACCACGGGAGCCTACAAAGGGTCAGTTGTTGCACACCAAACAAGGCCAGACGGCTAACACTCACCGTACGGGTATTCCATCGGGACAATCTCCTTGTTGTCATCCAGATAGTGAAGCAGCGGTGTGAAGATTCTCCAGCTGGCGTCGAGTTCATCGTCTCTGACGAAGTTGGAGTGATCACCCCTCAATGCGTCCAGGATGAGCGATTCGTAGGCCTCAGGGATCTTTAGGTCCGAGAAGCGTCTCCTGTACGTCAAATCGAGCTCCGTGACGACCGTCTGCATGCTCAGTCCGGGGAGCTTGGAGTTCATCTTGATGTAGACACTCTCGTTTGGCTGAATGCGCATGACAAGCTCGTTCCTTGGGATGTCCTTGAAGATACCACTAGTAACGTCCTTGAACTGGATACGAATCTCCGTCTTCTGCTCGTTCAGAGCCTTGCCAGCCTTCATGATGAACGGCACACCATCCCATCTCTCATTCTTGATGTACGCAACGAGGGCGCAGAACGTGGGGCAGCGGGAGTCCTTGGGGACAGTGTCGTCCTCCTTGTAGGAAGGTTTGCTACCATCAAGCGATTTGCCGTACTGGCCGATGATGACGTTCTTAGGTTCGATCGCAGGCATGCCGCGGAGTACCCGGACTTTCTCGTCTCGAATGTCTTCTGCCGAGAAAGAAATCGGTCGCTCCATAGTCAAAAGCGTAAGAACCTGAAGCAGATGGTTCTGCATGACGTCTCTAATAATACCAAACTCGTCAAAGTAGCCACCACGACCCTCGGTTCCGAAGGGTTCCTTAAAGGTTATCTGCACGTTGTCTATGTGGTGTCGGTTCCAGGTGGCGCCAAAAAATTCGTTACCGAAGCGCAGAATGAGGATATTCTTCACCATCTCCTTTCCGAGGTAGTGATCGATTCTGAAAAGCTCATCTTCCTTCCAGTCGGGCCCCAGCGACTTTTGCAGCTCCCGGGAGCTAGCCAGGTCCTTGCCGAAAGGCTTCTCGACCTACAGTACATAGTTCTCGGGTCAGCCTTCACGCCTTCCTCGGTGACCACTCGGTGGATGGGATTCCTACAATAACGCGGGCAATACCGCGGGTCGGGTAGCAGTTCTTCTTCAGGTGTTGCGACACGGTAGTGAAGACGCTCGGAGGTAGGGCCATGTAGAATAGGCGGTGGGTCTCACTCTGTCCCTGTTCCAGCTCTTCCAAGTGTCGATTCAGCTCCTGGAAGGAATCGTCGCGGTCGTATTGGCCGGAAATGTAAGTGCAGGCCGCGCAAAACTCCTCCAACTGCTTCTCCATCTCCTTGGTAGGAGTCTTGATGTAAGACTTGACACGCTTCAAGTATTCCGCATGGTCCATCTTCGTTCGCGCATATCCGACAATCTTCATATCCTTGGGAAGGAATTTGTTGCGGTACTCCAATGATGTTAGTGTTGCCTGATCAAATCCAGGGGCCATACCTCTGGGAGGTTAATATGACACTCACGAGGCCAAACAGGGCGGGGAACTGTGTCGGATGTCAGTTACCGGTACTCATTCACAGCAGGCGGTTAGTTGTTTGGCTTACTGTCTTCTTCTTCGCAAGGTCACCGGAAGCACCAAGGACCACGATGACCGTGTTCTCCTTGAGCTCCATCGTACTGCGGCATAGGGTCAATTAGCCGTCTTGTGTATTTAGAGTGCTCCTGTATAAGAAGCATTGCGGGTGACGGGTACTGGAGAATTAAGACGGCGGAATGGTGCATAATAATGCATCAGCACTCCCCAGTTTGTTTTCGAAGCTCCAGGAGCTGAAGAAGCTTTGAGAATACAGGTGAATGGGTGAAATAGCGGGGCAGGCGGGGTGGTGATGATGATGGTTGATCGATTGACTTACGCTGCAGCGGAGTCCATTGCGCTTGTGGTAGAGCTTTGAATGTGCGTGCTTGCGGATTCCGGGAACAGTCGAAGGAGAAAAAAGGAGAAGAGATAGATGCGGTTTTCAAGGATGACTAGACAGACTATGAGAGAGAGGGAGAAATTGAGCGGGAAAAGACAGGCTGACTATCAAGGGGAGTATCGGAGGAATTGAAGTTGCTTTTTTGGGGGTGGCTCTGTAGTGGTGGACGGACTTAAGTTCGGTGGGATGTGTTAGGTAGGTACCGTCTAGCGGGTCCAGCCTGGTTTGAGGTCACTTCTTCACTTATATGTAATTCGTAATCAAACCAATGTCTGCCAAATAAACGTCTGAAGGCTCCGGGGTTATCTACTGCCCACGATGCTTACAATCCGTAGGTTAGGTAAGTACTTACGCATCAATGACATGTACGTACTCCACGGGGCTCCTCCGAGAGCAATATTAGGTAGTTAATAAGTTGGCCTATCTCAACTTCCATTGCTTCATGCGCCGCACTCCATGGTTCTCTGCCATCAATACCCATACATTTTGTATTACATTGTACGTATATAAAAGTCCCACGGGCCTTGCCCTTCTCAACGCGCCCAGTGCAAAATAGAGTCGGAGTGGAGCATTGTGTCACCCTCTCGCTCAGCTTTCATTCTCGCGGAAATCAGAACCGCGGGGTTATTTATGTACGGGAAGCATTGGAGGGGGGAGAGGATGAAGCCTGAGCAGGGATCCCGGTCGTCATCCCATCCTCAACGAATCAATACGCATACCCATCATTAAGGTTGGCAGATAGTTCCTTCGAGATATACTTCATGGCTGTGACGTCTGCAAGATATTCATTGCCCAGACAAGCAATTCCGGCATCTCCGTCCGGCGGTTTGGTAGCAAGAACCAGCAAAAGCCCTAAACAGGTTCCTCATTATCTCCGAAGGTCAGACCAGAGCATTGCAAAGTCCTACCTACTTACATTCGGGCTGACAAATATCCACGAAATGGTTCTCTACTACGTATATCACTCAAAATGTGCGTACGACGCGGGAAAATTTGGGGGTAGCCGTAGCCAATGTATTGTAATAAAATTTGATAGAGAAGAATGACCTAGACAACGCTCACAGCCGATGAGGCTCAACAACAGTTAAAAGACAAAAGATAAATTATGTACAGTATAGCATGGAGCTTACCCACCCTATGCAAGCTCGGCCTTCGGTCTTAAAAGGCCGCTGAACTCCACTTCTTTGAAGATGCAATACTACTTACTATCTTCTCTTGAAGCTTCGATGAAAATAGCTTCGGGATCGCGACCCTCAAGCCTCTGTGTATAAGTATTGTAAGCAGACAGGTACAGTACCAAGTAAGAGAACCGCCCATAAGGTCAATAACAACCTCTCTCGTTAAAAATGCCACCCACGCAGTTTAAAGGCGATCCATAATTGGCCCTTACTCGTTGGTTAACCTCCTGCCCCTTCCGAGGTGCCGGGTTCGGTTTGATTTCAAAGCTTTTTCATGTTGACATCAGCATGTTGCAACCTCATCTGTGTAACCATAATCCTAATCATCTGTGCAGTCACTATCGACCGCAGGACCCATAATAATGCTGGGTTTGGGTCTGGTTCTCCTTCGACTGGCACGCTAGATCTTCTTTACTTTTATCTCCTGAGAGTCTGTTTGCTATTGATGTTTATTACGAGCGTGATGACCAATGCCGTCTTCTACCGTGGTCTACATATATACGAATCTCTTGTAGTGAGTTGTAGCATATATTTGCCCCATTTTTTCAGGGAGACAAGTACTCGATACGGAGTCTAAGCCCTGCTGTAATACTCTGGCATCCGAGACTCGGAGCTTGTGAGTGAGGCTTCTCACTTCAAGGGTTACATAGTTCGTGTTATCTTCTTACAGAGTATCAACTTTATTTGGGAGAATTCATGCGGACATTTATGTAGAGGGAGTGCCAGTTATAACCCTACCATGAATTTGCGGCAGCCTAGCGAGATAGGCACAGGCTGAGACTTTCGTTCCTCCTATGGGTAAATAGAGCATATCACCGGGCCGCCTTGTCCCTGTATCTCAACGACGATGCCTGTATTTCCTTAAACCACCTTGAAGATAAACACCAGACATCACTGCCGATTCAATGTGATCAAACGTCCTCCCGGCTTTTGGATGAATCTATTATCCGATCCGGATCCGGATCCCGATAAGGTCTTGGGTTCAACCGCCGGGCCAGCCTGATTGAGATGGAACTTTGATAAGCCACAGATACCCCACCTCCCCAACTCTATCACTAGACACTTTAACAGGCTAAATGTGGCTGAATAACCAGCCACACCCGCAATTGAATCTGTAAAATTTTTGTATGTAACAACCCTATTCTAGCGACCAAATCGATCCACAACTAATCAACACCAGCCCTTAACTGCCTCATCCACTCGATAATCAACCCGACCAACGACGACAGTCCGCCCAGCAACCAGAAAGTCTTCTGAGCAAGACTTCGTCCCTTCCCGATCAGACTTTGAATTTCTGAGAGCAGCGGAAGACAAATCAGCCAAAATGCCCGAATCTGGCCACAGACGTAAGTAACGCACATTTTGCATCCCGAAGACCTTCGGCTTTCCGACATGTTGCGCGCCTTCACCTTTCGCGAATTCCCAATGCCGTCTCCGTTTCCTTCCTGGAGGATGCTGCCTTATCTACGTACTTGTCTCTACGGAGGACTTTCGCTAACTCTTCGTTCTCTAGTATACGTCAAGTGAGTAGACCCGTTCCGGCGCGAGGGAACCCAACTATCGAGAATATACGAGCATACGGGCGAGAACGATTCTCGATGCGAATGTCTGCATCGAGAACTCTGGTTTTGGAAGCGCACTGGAGGGTTGGCAGAGAATTAAAGAATAGACAGACCTGAATGCTAATGGCGATATTTCGTAGGGGACGTCATATCTCATACGTTCGCGGACGTCACACAACCCATCCCAAGACCAGTCTGATCAAGATCGAGGGCGTTGATGACACCAACGCTGCCAAGTACGTAGAATAGTGCCACTTATTTCATAGGAATTGCGAAGCTGACTGCTTTGACACAGCTTCTACCTCGGCAAGAAGATCGCGTACGTCTACAAGGCTCAGAAGGAGGTCCGAGGAACCAAGATCCGGGTGATCTGGGGCAAGGTTACCCGACCGCACGGTACGGGATATGCCCTATTACCACGATACTGCACGTCTGGCAGGAGAGATCGGAACTGACAGGAACATCGCAGGAAACTCTGGCGTCGTTCGTGCCAAGTTCACAAGACCCCTTCCCGCCAAGTCTTTCGGCGCTTCTGTTCGTATCATGCTCTACCCCTCTTCGATATAAGGTGGATTGAGCCGGAGTTGGTCGTGTGGATGGTTCTCATGACTGGCTGCATATGGGTTAGGCAAGGTTAACGGCTTTTCGGCCTTGCATCTAGCAACAATCAAGAAAGAATACCAACAGCAAATCAAAACCGAGGACGAATGTTTTCTGTGAACGGAGTATAGACGGATGCGGGATCTAAAGTACTTGAAGTGAGATTGAGAATGGGCTACCTCACTTTCACATGCCGGTACATCAGAAGGAATCCCTGAGGATCGATGATGCCTACGGGTTCTGATCTTGGGGCACCTCGGTGTGGAGGAACCCAGTCACCAGGCTTAGCATAATGAAGCCAATTTGGCAAATTACTTGCTGCGATGCTTGACTTATCCCGACCGATATCAGACCGCGTGCTCGTTGAAACCGATTTGCCATTGCCTGATTTAGGATCATCTGGATGCGTTCTATGCGACCGCTCACAGACTTCCTCTTGTCCGGACACTCAACTACGTCCTCCCGTCCAAGGCGGACGTCGCGCATTGCTTCTTACAGACACGTTTGCGGAGTTGCTCCGCTACGAGTACGTGTTGGCGCACTTCGGGATGGAGTCTATTTGAAGAACTCGTTGGCAGCTACCTCAGTGATAGACAAGTGTCTTCCGTCTAGCCGTCTCATCCCCAGGTTTCGAAGCAACTGCTTTGCTGCATACACCCCAGTCAGAAGTGCTGCTGACTATCCGAGGGTCGTGAAAAAAGATTGGTCGTGCAGAGAGATAAGTGGTCGTTACGTCTCCCGGCCATGGCTATCACAGCAAGGCAAGAGACGAGCCTGAATGGGGTCCGCGAAACCAGCTAGACATGTATCCTCCGATCCAGACCTAAGTGATGCAAGATATCGTCAAGAGTCATCCGAGTACTAGGACGGAGCTCTCAACTCAAGCAGCCTAACTTTCATAGAAGCAAACATCCAATGTGACTTAAGACTTTCTATGATGTATGTCTCAGCCAGCCCTCTAGGCAACAGCTCCCCATTCGCATCAGTCGCCCTTGGCCACATATCGATGTACTCTGAGGCATTATGGCCCCCACTCAAAGGTGAGGTGATCCATCCTGATATCTCGTCAGCTAAAGGAATTTCTATTGAAGACTACATTCCAATTAGCAATATAAAGTCCCCCAGGGCTTCTCGGCTCCTGTCCTCATAGCCGAAAACACGGGGCCAGCGCTTCGATGGTACGGTGCGGTTGCTCCAGGCACCACAGCCTCTATCAGCGCCCACGACAGCAATAGTGGCGCCGTCGGGTGCCTTAGATACCTTACTCACAAGGTGTTCTAGTCCGCTTGCTCCCTAGTCTCGCTGGGCCGATAATCATACATATCGCCAGAGGGGAGCCAGAGGGATCGACCTCTGTGCATACAGTTCGACCATAGAAATATTTCCAGGTATCTACTGGATGATCATGCGCGGGATATACCGGCACCGCCCGCTCAAACCACGGTGAACATGGACATGTCATTGCGATTGTTTTGTTATTCTGTTTCCGAATGGTACTAGAAGCTTGTGAAACTCCTACCTGGCAATCCTTAAATACCGTGTATAGCCCCATAAACACGGCCCCTTCTCTGCAAAGACGCCCTGTTCACTTTCTACTCCTTCCCTAATTGCGCTTCTTGACGAGGGAGACTCGGACGACAAGGGGGTCGATTCGATCTGACTATAATGCTATTTGAGCATTGAAAGCCTTGCACGCACTTCGCCTGGCACACAAAACCAGCGCAGCAGTTTTTTCCGGGCAGAGTCACCATGGCGACACCGCAGCAGTCCGAGGGCAGAAAGCTCCGGATCGCCAGATACGTTCGCGAGAACGAAATTAATCTGGTCCTCGCCTATCTGGCAGCACCGGTGTTGCCAATGGTCCAGCTCTCGAGTAGACGTCTTCCTCTTGGGCTCAGACGGTTTCGAGATGTCTCTGCCGGGGAGCCCTTGGCACCGGGGGAATCTGTCCAGCGCGATCACCGGCCTTGGCTTGTGGCAGACCATCCGCTAGGCCAGGCGGACGGTACCATCCCCGACCCCCGAACCACCGGCGTATCGGCGGTGGACGGTCAACCGACCGCCGCGGATGATAACCGAGCACAAAGGGAAGTACCTGCTCGAGGGCGCGATCGACGGCGCTCTCCTGGCCCTGCTTGGTAGGCACCTAGTGAAGAGCCTATACCTGTCGCCCCGGGCTATGCGAATCGGTGTTCGATATTCCGTTCTGCTAGGGATGGCTGTTCCGCTCTCGTGTCTATATCGTCTCGAGCTTGCCAAGCCGAAGGTAAAGAAACAGAAAGCGCCCAAGCGCCGGTTCTTCGGGCCATAGCAGTAAGTAACTTAACGTCGAGTCTGCGTGTGGTTGTATGAATTGGTGATCACGTTAAGGGGCTGCTTTCTCCTCGAGTTCTCGAGGAAGAGGAGATCGCGAAAGGAAAGCCCGACAAGAGAACAAGCGTGTGTGGGGATTGGTTATACCATGGCTGCATTGAGGCTTGAATGACACTATTCACGAAAACTATTTAGTGGCGCTCAGCACCCATTACTCCCGGCTTGATCTTCGGGACCAGGCACGCCACGACCCAGCGCGGGAAAGCTTATATAAGTGAATATGCCTAGTTGAAACTTCGTGTGCCTCTGTCGAATCGAATACGTAAACACAGGTTCTTGTATGAGGTATCATCCACGGCCTACATGAATCATCCACGGGCATACAGCAGCCAGAAGTCATCTCAAATTGCTCAAGCAGGTCGTCTAACAAAGCCGATCTCGTTTGTATAAAGTACAGGCCAAACCTCCCGGGACTAATCGAGGCATACTTCACGCACCTATTGGTGTAGCTCCCTGCTTTCTTTCAACGCACTTACCCCTGGCCTGACCAACAACTACCGGCCTCTGGAGGACGGATGGGTAGCGCGCCTCTCTTACTGGGGCGCAGGAAGGGGGGAGGGGACACAAACCTGTGGACGGGGGTTGCTGTCGAGATTCAAGTCCGAGGAATCGGGTAGCCGCAGCGGGCGTAAGTGGGGGTTTGCCGCCGTCCCGAACGGCTGCGGACCAGAACACAGGGAAATTAGCAGAATGGAAATATCAAGAACCATGCATTTTGAGCGAAGATTGACGCCTTTCGTAGGCTATAGGTAGGTATCTCCGGCAAGGTTTTCGGATATACAGGTATGTCTAGATACTTACTCATAGGCAGAGCACATATCTACGACACGTGCTGTGCAGATCGCGTATAAACTCCGTACGAGCTATTGGCTGGGCAGTTCTGTCTGATAAAGTGTTCCAAGTGGTCGAGACGGACCGAAACATCATCGCCACCCGGACTTCAAAGCTAACACACGTCACTGTTGGTATTTCTGGGTTACATCCCAGATCCGGCACCGGCTTTCACATGCTCTGCACATTCTCGGGGGCCAATGGGAGTGCGTCCTGGGCCATATGTATGCATATATTATATTCTTAGCTTACCAAGTTCGAATCCTATCTCACGTCAATTGCAACGAGCCCGTATATGCATGTCGCTCCGAAGCAGGTAGGTATAACGCTCGTGGTTTAGTGGCAGTCAGCGCTTATCGTGTAGTTGGCTATATCTGACTGTGCGACTGTTCGTCTGTCGACATAAACGACACGACGAGGCCACGCGTCGCGGGCAGCAGGATGGAACCATGCAAACGGATGATGTGAGGATGGGATAAAACGGGAAGGCTAGGAGTCTGCAGCTGCAAGATCAGGTTGCGGCATGCACGTTTCGGGGCTAAACATCACGGAGGCGCAGGCGCGGATCGTTCTGAAAGAGCTTGAGGGGGTTGGAGCAGTTGTGTATTTAATACCTCGTGCCTGGGCCTTGCAGGTAAGACATATTCGAGTTGAGAAGCCCGTTGACCACTTCATCACCCTATGCGGAAACAGTAGGCCGGTCCGCCGCAGGAGGCTGCGAGGTTCTGGCAGCCTTCGCTTTCGAAGCTCAACTTTGCTTGACGACCCTCCCCTCAATAATATTCCGCACACCTAATTTACCTCGCGATTCGATTTCGTCGGTGTTCGCTAACGAATTTTTGCTGTAATCTCTATCCCCATTAGGTATTTAGTGAGCTATTCTTCCCACGTAGGTACGTATTAGTACTTGAGGACTACTGATCCCTGTATGGTTCTGTGGAGTAGCCGTAAGAAGACGGGAGATCCTCGTAGAATGCTGTCATCGCAGAACGGGGCCGGGGTTTCAAAAAGAAGCCTTATTAGCTCCTAGGTAGGTATTTACTATGTACTAACTGCCACTTTACCGACGCCCCCTATTGTGCAGAGGCCATAATAAAGCGGTTGTCGAAGATTTGATACATAAACAGATTGGGTTGACAGCGAAGAGACCTAGGTGCCTAGCAGGCGGGATTGTCTGACTTTTCTATCTCCTATCCGACCATCCCGTATGTTGGTACAGCTAACAAGCCGTGGCTGTGCGGATGGCCCGGCGTGCCGCTTCAGAGGAAGAAAGAGTTCGTTCGAAACCTTGCCCAATGAAACGCTCCAGATCCCGGTGGATCCGAGTCAGCCAAGCACTCTCTCAAACCTAACAAGATAGATGAGCTGCACTAGTGATACAGATAAGATATCACTGGCTTATTAGAGCATTGGGATGCTCGATATGGACTGGCTCAGGGCACGTAAACAAAGGTTCCCGCATCGGAGTCGGGATGCACGGGGTTTTGGTTATATCCTTCACATGTTCGAGCTGTCAATTGGTGAGAGAGACCACATTTTCATCAAGTTCGTATTTCGTTCCCCGTGGCTGTGTTCGAACGAACGATGTGGTGTCCACGTAGCTTCCCCCACCTTCGCTTTCCGGCAATAGGATGGGATGCTACCTAGCACAATCCGTCTCTCATAGGTGATAGGCTGGCTTCAGCCGTTGACAAGCCTTTTGAATGTCTAGACCTTGACTCTTCTTAGCGTCAGAAAGCTCATTATGTAGCTGGTCAGGTCGCATTGCAGGATTTCGTTCTTGGAGAAGGCACAGCAAGGCAACAGTTATTGTGTCTTACAGGGGATCAAAACAGCAAACTGGCCTGGAGCGTCAGAATATCATATGAGACAGTTCTCGAGATTGTAGCCCCAAGGGGAACGAATTGCATCAAATAGTATGAAAGGAGTAGTTGGTACTCGAGAACAAAATGTTTCACTGTAACGGACTTTTTTTTGGCTCAACCCGAGTGGTGCTGGATGGAGTGGAATTGGCTTTTCTTGGTCACAAACCTTCTTCTATAGGTAGAGTGCTAAAAACGTAGCTTGTATGCGTCACCTTTGTTGATATATTTCCCAATCATGATAAGCTAACACGACACAACACGCAATCATCTGAGATGGGGGGGCAAATTCACCATCGGGCCACACCAAAAGAAGGTTCCTTGGCTGCTTCGAATTGCGTAGAAAGACCTCGGATGCCCTCTAAAGAGCGAGGCATTTTTGTATTCCAAAATTCACTGTAAGAACATTTACTATCATTTCAACTCCTTTCAACTTCTAAGAACGTCGCATCCTAACTTCTCTCGGTCGCTCAGCTCTCTAGAAACTATTAACCTTCCACATACCTTCGTTATATTTCTATTTTTACGTAGACATACATACAGTAGTTCTAATTAATACCCCCGATATTCGTTGGCAGTACAAACTAGAGTCGGAAGACAAAACCCAGCCCTGCACGGTATCATAGCTTCAGCTTTCGCTACATACCGACCGACCCGATAATCTTTGCTTGTTGACGAGGCTTTTCCCGCTAATAACGGAATTCCAGCATCCATCCACACAACACTGTGACGAGGCAATTAATTCGTGGTGCGTCTTTGGGACGTCTTTGTTCGTCGCAGGCCAGTGAAGAACAAGGAAGCGATTCCGCGACGCTTTAGACCTGAAACGGCGCATCATTAAAGCCTCTCCCAGCGGCGGCCGTCCGGATTGACGTCACGAAAGTTCTATCCCCATTCCCCAAATCCCAGACCCATTAAAGACGAACAGGGAGTGGCATACTGTACCTGGCTCAGCAAGCACGGCTTGCACTGCTTGAGTCTCCGAGGGACTGGCCTAAAGTTTGTTCTAAAAGAGAGGTCTTATCAATCGATTTATTAACTCTCTGAACCACGCGTGTTAGGTCGTTGACGGAGTGAAATCAATCTGCTGGGGTGGATTTGGTGAGAAGGAAACCTGAGGCGACTTCGTATCGGAAACTTCTAACGCCAAGCCGCCGAGACGCCAAAAGACGCCATCCATCGCATCCACATTCATTGCATGGTTGCCCTGCCGGCCATTCAGCCAGTCACCCACTCAAGTTGGCACTACGTACGTAGAGCCTGCGGCGAGTATACTGGTATACTGTGAGGGAAGGTACCTACTCACTTTGTACCTGATGACGGCTTCAGGTTACAGTCGCAGTCATAGGTGAACTTTATTCGACTGGGAGAGACTGGTAGCTTACATCGTCACATCCCTGCTTTCACAGCAATAGCAATACATAGGCGCTGTCAACCATCCATCACCAGTCCATCCACGCATCCCAGTCCGCCAAGCTGATTGGAACCTTAAAGTACCTGCCTCCCACTTTCCTTGGCCGTCTTTAGAGACAATACGGAAGCCCCGACCAGAAAAAGAAGCACATTGCCCTACATTGTCTACTAAGCAGGTAGTTGATAGGGATCGTCTCAATCATCAACACCTCGTTGGCCGGGCGGCCCTGACATTTTAACGCCTGAGTTTTCGACTGACTTGAGCGCCGTACAATCAACACATTCGGTAGATAACTCGGCGCAGACCTGGCTTATCTCTATCAGCATACAGGCACAGGATCCGGACCGAACCAACCGCCCGCCCCCCTCGGCGGTTGCCATTGTTTCGATTCGGCCGTTTCCCAAACCCACCATCAAGAGTGATATTTCCTTCTTTTGGGAAGGCTTATCATTTGTTTCCCCCGTTGTTTTGGCTACGCATCGCAGCTTGGATCCCCGGTTCTTGCAGCGAGAACCTTCAGTCTAATAATCGCACTTGTGTTGCAAATCAACGGGAGTTATCGAATTGACTGCCACTTGAAGGTGGGACTGGTCCAGCTCTTCCCGGTTTAACAAGATTACCATCCGCAATCTTTCCCTGGACAAGCAACGCTGGTCATCCACCTTCGATCCAC
>QJNZ01000772.1:0-45430 GCA_004155055.1 Monosporascus sp. CRB-8-3
ACTATTTTAATATATATACTATTATCTTTATACCTTAATTATTTATTATAAATATAAATATAAACGTTTTGTTATTATCATTATTGTTTTTATTATAATTTATTTTTTTAATTTTATAATAAAATATATATTTATTATATACTTAATATTATATTGTATACTATAAAAATATTTTCTCTATAAATCTTATATAACGTTAATTTTATTATAACTTACATTTTTTAGTATACACATTTTTGTTAATTTATTATTTATTTTTAAATATCGCGCGTTTAGGTGAAAATCGCTATTCATTGCTAGGGTCATTCATTAGGTGGGGTCCGAGGTTAGGTCCTAGGTGAGATCGGTATCAGTCAGGTATTAGACAGCCTGTATGGTCTCCATTACATGGCAACAAGGCTCTGTCGTGTAAAGGTAAATAATATCGACTTGACATCGAATGATAGAAAAGGGGGTTCAATTCCTCCGAGCCACTGTTCCCTAACCGCCCGTCGTTGTTGGGTATCTCGACTTCGGCCCCCATTCGGGCTCAGCGCAGATATCCACGCACTCCGCCCCTCCGAGGCTGTTCGACGCCGTCCCCTATCGTAAAATCCGTCGCGAACCGCATAGAGACCGACCCGCCGAGACGTCTTGCTGGCGGTAGCTCTACGGTGGAGTAGTAGAGGTGGCTCAACCCACCCCCGGGACGGCCCCTCGTCCCTTCACCCGGCGAGAAACGAGGACCATACTCGCCAGGGGAGGATAATCACCAGCCTATACCGGGCTTGCCTGGTCATCGATTCCGCGTCCGCGTCTCTAAAGAGCGGCGAGGAGGGGTCTGTAGAAAAGCGAGCGCGATAGCCGACGACGAACCGGGACGCGTAGTCCGTCCGTCTGTCCGTCCGTCCGGGAATAATAGCTAGTCCGCCGTGTAAGAGGAGAATCCGAGCCGGCCGGCCGGCCGGCCGTTCGGTATCCGCGTCTCGGGTCCGCTCGTCCGCCTGGTTCGAGACACCAGGGGACGGCCCCGGCGGGGGTATCCGTACGGGCGACGGCAGCCGTTGATGAGGGCTTTTTTTTTTCTGGATCGGCCTGTGAATGAATGGCAGACACGGCGATTTCCGGTGATGGCATCCCCGTACCTCGCGTCCTGACGTTTATCGGGGGGCTAGACGTCGGGGATTCGGCTGCTGCGGGATGCGAGGTCGTCTTGTGCTGATATCGAACCGTGGTCGTGCTGGTGGCATGCCGCCTGGCGGAGGCACTTACCTCCACGGGTGAAAACCATTGATGCTCCTTGCGGCACGGATCATCGGAACCGCCTTTACCAGGTCTGCTAACGCATACCTACCCCTACCCAACAGTTAGCAGCACTCTGCTTAGCACGTGACACCCGAGAACGACGCCATCTCGGCAACATCCCGCGTCTATTATTCACAGGACACCAGGCACGCATGGCGCAGATACCTTCACTTCGACGCATAGGATATTAAGGCACGTTGGAGCACGATATAATATTCATTCATTGCTCGGCCCGAGGCCGTGGGGATATCAAGGAAGCAAACGACTCGCCAAAAGTTCCGCCGCCGCCGCCGCCGCTGCTTCTGCTGCGCAACCCCAGTCAGACCAGACCAATCCGCATACGCGCTTTACTTTGCACGTACGCCAAGCCGTAATAGCATAGTAGCTAAAGGCTGACTGAGTGATCGACTGCAGACAGACGACCGTCCAGTCCGGACACCCCTCTTCACGACGCATGTCCGTCTGTCGAATTTTCCATTCACCACATCATCTTTTTACACGCTTCCGTGCGGCCCCTAAGATATGCCCTCTTCGCATCCCGCTCGCCCGCCGAGATTGCAGGCGCCTTGTATGCCATCCGGCCGCAAATCGTATGAATGAACATTGACCCTTTTTTCGCCCCTCGCCGGTTGTAGGCTCTTCCGCCTATCCGTTCTGGCTGCCAATTCGAACGCCGTCCTCTCCCTGATCGAGGAAGGTGAGAAAAATTCGAGCGCAATCATATCAGCCCAGTCCATGTTTCTTCCTTGCAGGTTCGGCCGTAAATGACAGCATTGTCGTAGTAACTGAAAAATCCACGTCCGCTCGGGACGGATGCAACGAGAATTGGAGGTATTGGTATCATTTCGTAAAAAAAGAAGAATCATAGGTCGTAATATACATGGGGTGCTTCAGGTAGGAGCACAAAGTAATTGCTGACATAATATGCCGTCTCAACACATCGCCAACATGTGGCCTGCTGTAGAGCAACGTCTAGTTGGAAAGACCGTTCATCAAGGAATGGCCCAGCTTGGCCAACTCTTCCGCGGGCTTCCACTGGACACTAGCCCGCATTGTCCTGCGGAGGATCTCGATCGTGACAGGGGCTGCGTCCTCGGGACTAGACCACGGGCCGAGCCGGTCGATGAGCTTACCGACTGGACCGCCGTCGTTGGAGTCGCTGCTACCGTCAAATACGCCGAGTCCCCTCCTTGCCTTCTCGGCGACCCGCCACGTCTCCTGTTGATCCTTGGAATTCTGTAGGAGGTCCTTGGCCGCCTCTGGCCGGTCCGGATACGTCCACAAAGCACGAGCTAGGTACACGAGACATATGCCCTGTATACGGACTAGCAGAGCCGAAATCTGACTGTGTCGGCTGCAATCAGTTCTAACGACTCGAAACAGCGGCATAAGCTCCTTCCAGGTGTTGTGAGGGCGGGCCTTCTGCTCGAGATCCCGCGCGTCCGCTTCTAGCTTGAAACTAAGCATGTACGCAAGAAGTGATTGGAGGCCGGCACCCATCGCCGTTTGGTGGTCGCGATCCGAGGCAGGCCCCTTCTCCTGTCGCATGATTGCGTCTCGCTCATGCTTGAGCTTAGTACCTAGTTCCCGGAATGACTTGGACCTCGATAACAGTTTCCTGACCTGTTCTAGATCGACTGGGGCCCGCCTCGGTTCGGGTGGTTGCGGGGTGAAGTCGTTCGCCATGCCAGGAGTGCCAGCTAAGGAGCTGTTGGATGCGACGCGCGTCATAGCGGCCGACTGCCTGGGCAATGGCGTCGATGGTTGGAGATTTTCTGAGGTCCGGGGGCGCTTGGCTGCTTCTGTAGGGTGAGAGTCCGCCGCCGTTCGTGGGCGCTTGCGCGCGATACCGGGTTCTAGGCTGTCGGAACGCTCGCGCGGCGTGCGGTCCTCCTTTTTCAGTCCCTCGGCTTTCCTCCTGCCTGCGGGGGGTAGAGCGAGCAGCCGTTCTACCGTCTTGGCAATGCGCTTCTTGTATTTCATGGTCACAATAAAGTTCTCTGGCTCTTCTCTCCTCTCTTCCTTCTTATTATCGACAACGATCGTATCTTCTCGTTTGGACGACTTTACCGTCTTCTGGGCGGTACGCGGTAATTCCGCGGGCTCGGCACTCTTTTGACCCGAGTCCTTCGAAGGCGTATTCTTCTTTATTTTGGCCAATTCCTCCATGACGACCGCCGGGAGTGTTGGTGATAGAAGCGGCGGGACTTTCAAGGGCAGTTTGCGTTTCTTAGGGCCGGGCGATGGCTCGCGATCGTCGCGCGTTTTCTTTTGGGGTTTGGTAGCGCCGCTCTCCTCCGGCTTCTTCTTCGGGCTAACACGGATCGTCTTGAGGTCTTCAGACTTTGGGTCCAACCCGTCGAGTCGCAATGGGGAGAGTAGCGGCGGTACGCTGGAAGACTGGGACGGAGGGGCTCCTTCTGCCTTCTTAGGCGTGCTGTGGTTGCTCGTCGTTGACTTCTGAGATCCATTGATGCGAGCAACGGGTTTTGGTGAAGCTCCGCGGTTGATCGAGCTGCCCAATGCCGGTCGTCCGTTCGTCGTCGCAGCTGGTAACGGCTTCGGCTCTTTGGACGGCTTCTTCTCGTGTGGCACCTTGCGCTCGAGCTTACCAGGAGCATCCGCCTTAAGGGGACGCGCATTAGCCGTACTTGGGGTATGCTCCCCTTTTATGCGCTTCACCGGTCTATTCTCTTCTTCCTGTGCCGCGGCACGTTTCTTGTTCTCCGGTGAGGGGCTGCGTCGCCGGGTTGCTCCCATCTTAGAGTTCACGACGCCTTTCTTCGCCTCGGCTGAACTTTCCATATCTCTCGCTACGGTTTCTGGCACATGCTTGGAGGGAGGCGGAGGGGGTTTCGCTTTGGGCGCGACCGAGTTGTTGGGCTGAGCGACGCGCGCCTTAGGTGGGGGCTCGCCGTCGGGTGCCTTCGTCCTGTTCTTGTAATCTTTTAACGAGAGCTTGGTGACGGGCTTCGTGGGGTCGCTTCGTGGCGTGGGAGCATTGGATGTGACATTGCGGAGGTTCACAGGCTCTTCGCGTATGTCGAAATAAGCCCGCGTCAGGGTGACTCCTCGGTCGGCATCGCTAACGAAGGTTTTGTATTGCAGAGGTCTAAAGTCCTGTTCCTCTAGACGCTTATCGTCAGGATGAGGTCGATAGCGTCGCGTAGCGGATATGGACAGGCAGTGCGGCTTCGTGGGCAGGATATGTTTAGCTAGACTATCAATCGACCTGGTTGCCTCCTCCATGGTCTCCGTCTTCTTTGTCTCGTGCAACTTCGGAATGTTGCGCGCCAAGCTCGTTCTTTGTCATGAAAGGAGCGGTGGGCGGGTCTGGATTGTATGTGCATTCGCGCGTATCTGCTACGTCTCGGTCTATGCGCGGGATATAACGGGCGAGCGAGCGAGCGTGGGGAGGTGTGGTGTAAATGTAATGCAGGTGATGAGGTGTGGCGCTGTGGTATGTGGTATTTAGTGGTATGGGTGAGTGTTTAGGTTTGCCCGTGTGTTGATAAGATTCCCAGATCCAGAGTCTAATGCAGGGGTCTTTGTTCGTCTCAGCGGCCTGGGTAGGGGAAACCAGTGATATGTTAGTATTTATTAGTGCAATATGTAGATCACGTAGCAGCCGCCGGCATCTGAAGCTTGAGTGATGGAAACGAGTGCGAAAGGGGGGAGAGAGAGAGCGAGCGAGAGGAAGGAGGACTACATTGTTGTAATAGGGTGACACGGGACAAGGATCAATTGAGGACTGTACTTCGAATGCAACGATGAGATGGACGATGCATTGCGGGTATCCTGTCGTGTCGAAGACTTGCCTTTCAAGAAGTAAGAGTTGACGATAGTGCCCGTACCCGTAGGCACATGTACGGCCAAAAGAAGAGGAAGTATTACTATGGTTATTGTTGATGTCGCTGCTCCGCTTCCCCAATCAAGCTGGCGTTTGTCTCGTCTGGCTCTCGTCCAGTCCAGCCTCTAGTGGATCCCTGCGAGGATCGGCTGAGCGCATGCTTAGTAGGTGTTCTAATAATTATATAAGCTTTAGAACTTGGGGGACTTCACTTCGCACGTACATAACATCTCTCAGTTATGTAACTCGATATTGGACCAGACGGCGTTTAATGGGGAAAACTGAATTGGGCTCTCTCTCAGTCTCTCTTCCGCTCTCACTACGATTGTGACTCTCGCTTGAAGGGATAGAATGGGAAATAGTAGTATGGAAAGAGGGGATGAATAAAAATAGAAGAGGTCGCCTTGTTGTAACGTGAGACAGAGAGATGACCGACAGATTCCCGGAATTCGAGATTGGCTTCAAAATCGAATTATTCGTGGTCTGCGGCGGGAGGCTGATGAGACGTCGGGCCTTGGGCTTTTTGAAAGTTCGTATGCTTATTATGCCTATTATTATTATTATCATCCCGGGACTTGCAGGTGTTCAGTGAACACCAAATGTGTGGCTGGGCGGGGAAATTGCAAGGATAAAGAATTGATTGATGAAATGATTTACATTGACTTCGCCCTCATGACATGAACGACTGATAAAAACCGGCAGGAACCCGAGTAAAACAGTTTGGATCCTACGGGCAAAGTTAACTTTTGAAACATAATTTGCAAGTTCCGCGAGCACGACATGGGAAGCACTTTGCACGTGTGGCTTCGATGGACGGGAAGATCACGTCCTGCTCTTTCCCTTCCAATGCTCTCTCCGTCTGCTGCGTGACTTCCCCCCAAATTTTGATAATTGCCAAATGGTACCCACGGTACGTACACGCGATACGTACACGCGATACGTACACGCGATACTACATTCGGGTTCCCACAGGCCATTGGAATACTTGAGTACATATTCCCATCACATGAGCCACACCCACCTCCTTTCTTCCTAGCTCCATCAGGTACCGGCAGTCGCAGGTTGGAGGCTAATAACAAGGTGAGGCTTATGCCGTCGCCGCTTATCCTTATCTGAGGCTAGAGGCGTTGTCCTGTGGGGGGGTAGTGTAATGTCCAGGGGCGTTTTCTCGGGGTCCAGACTCCTCGGCCCCAAACAGGAAAAGAGATATCCTGGGAACCCTGATGTGACGTCGTCTCTCCTGGTCTCTCCTGGTCTCTCCCTCTCTCTGCAAGGCTGAGGAAGGCAACCCGACCCAAGTCCCATCTCGGCCGGGAAAACCATCAGACGTGGGGGGTTGCACGTTTCCCGATTCGAGTTCGGGGTCCCTGTCTTATTAAAATTCCATGAACCACTTTTTTCTCGATTTCTCGTCAACCTCTCTCCTTGTAGCAGGCTAGGCTACCTGACATAATCACTCACCTACCTACCTACCTTGGTAACCAGCTACCTACCTTGGCAGTCGTATGTCCTTTGCGGTGTGCCTATCTCCGTATCCAGATAACCCGCAACATCAAAAATCTGCATCTGACCAGCAGGCTTCCCTTTATTCTTCTCTCCCGCCCACCACACGCAAAGGCTCGGCCCGTTGCCGAAATAGGGCCGTCGCAGCCACAACAACCAAAATAGGCAAGACCGTCACACCCAGCACTGCCCGCTGGTGGCCTCACGACCAGGAAGACAACGATGACGATGACGACCGACGCGACAGTGATAGCGACGTCCCTCGTGACATTCATCTCGGGGTTCATGCTGGGCGTGTACTCGATTAGGGGTTACCTGCTGGTGTCGCCGGAGCTGGCCGACGAGCGGCGCCGCAACCTGCTCGACCCCGTCGAGAGCGACGAGAGCGACGTAGACGAGGGCGACACCATCCTCGACCACGCCCCCAACTGGGCCAACGGGCTCGACGCCGACAGGCGGGACGGCCTGCGCGTTCCCCCTGCTAATACATCTAGTGGTGGTGGCGAGGGGGAGACTAAGAAAAAGAAGAAGGGCAAGAAGGCGGCGGCTGAGGAGGCGAATCCCGCCGTCGCGGATGTCGCTGCTGGTGCTGGCGATAATAGCAATGAGGAGTGCAAGCTCGTCCTGGTTGTGCGGACGGACCTGGGTATGACCAAGGGTACGTGTACCTGACTCCCTACCAGTCCCCCTTTCGCCTTTCTCCTCTCCCTACTAACACACTCACCCCAGGCAAAATAGCAGCCCAATGCTCCCACGCAACCCTGGCATGCTACAAGACGCTCTCCCGCTCCGCCTCGTCCTCATCCCTCTCAGCCTCCGCCTCGTCATCCCTGCTGCGGCGCTGGGAGCGCCACGGACAGGCCAAGATCGCGGTGCAGACGAAGTCGGAGGACGAGATGCTGGAGCTCATGGGCAGGGCGCGCAGCCTTGGGATCACGGCCGAGGTGATCCAGGACGCCGGGCGCACGCAGATCGATCCGGGCAGCCTCACGGTGCTGGGCGTGGGTCCCGCGCCGAGGAGCCTCGTAGATCAGGTCACGGGGCACTTGAAGCTGTTATAAGCCCTCCCCATCCGGCATCCGGGATGGTGCGGTGACGATGACATAAAATAATCGGTCAGTGGGCGGCGCATGGCTGGTTTGAATGGGAGATTAGACTATGCATTGGATGTCCTCTTGCGGACAACATGGGAGGCAACGGGTCATATAGAGACGGGACGTAATCCCCCGTGGTGCTGGGTTGTATCAAGGATAAAAAAAAGTGACGCTGTCCGGCATCATAGGTCACGAATCGGTATTTAGAACTCAGATATTGATACCATGACGGGTATATAAAAGGCGTATTTAAGCTCATTGCATTGCCTATTAGTTTATCTTTATTGAAGCCACCTTAGTCAGCCTAAGCATGACCGAGCTACCAGAGCTAGAACCAGCATTCCGGAAACTCGGTGTCCCAGAACCGAGTGCCATATGTGCATATGCTAGGTATAGCCCCTGATAGCTAACATAGACTCTCCTTTGTGTGTCCGTATCCCTTTGTCGTTTATCCCTGCCTCCCCTATGTACTCCTGCGAACAACTGCCAGCATAGCACAGCCGACCGTAACTTTGGGGGTATAATAATGCACTCGAAAAAAATCAAACCGACGTAATAACTTTAACAAGTTCATCTTTCTTTCCAGGTTCGTCGTCGCCGTCTCCTTGGCGAGATGACAACGACCCGTGTGTGTTTCTCGTGACCCCATCTTCCGGTTTGCGCGAAAGAGCTCAATACGACTCGTATCCACTTAGTTGAATGATTTTCCGCGGGCGCTCTTCCCTGGCCGGACCCGGCGGCCCATTTCGTCATTATCCGAGATGAAACGACTCGCGCAAGGACTCGCGCCCAACACTACTGTGGCGAGAGGACGGCGATGGTCCTTGCTGCTGCTGCTGCTGGCCGTTGACGTCCATCTTTTGCCGTTTCGCGGCATTGGCTACGACCCCATTGGTTGGGGAGGAGGGTCGCTTAGTCTGTTGTGGATTTATGTGGCGTTCCATCACGGCCGCGAATCCTTTAACTTCGGCAACCAGTTGCTGAATGGCCTTCTCGGCGGAATCGATTCTCTGCGATATATGTTGGATGATGGCGTCGTGCTTCTGTGCGTAGGGGTTGAGCTGCGCCAGAATGTGCTCAGCCATGCTTTTCGACTGCAAATTGGACCACTGACTGTTCAGGGTCCTATTCGACAGACTAATGGCTTCGATCTGCTGCTTCATATCGTCCATTTCCGCCTTCACTTCGGTCTTGATGTAGGGAACCGCGGCGTCGATAACACTTCTATGGACTTCTTCCTGCAGACGCCCACCCATATCCGTCAAGCCATTTATTTTTTCAACAAGCTTCTGATCTTCCAAGTATCCGACTCGGGCCCCGAGCTGATGTAAGCTTGTTTGCAGCGGCGCGAGACGAGCGGCAATCGTCTGAATATCAACGGAACCCGCTGTCGTCTTTGCTGCGTCGGGGATAGCTTCGAGCTTATCAACACGCTGGGTGAGGTCATCCACCATCTCGGCAATCGCCTCTCCTTGCTTCTCTAAGAGTTCTCTTACTGAAGCCAAGAGGCTTTTCTCCGCTATATGAGCCTCCCGGTCTTCGGAAACAGCGGTCGAAGTTGCTCTGGTCGGCGCACGTTTGGTCTCCGCGACCGACTCTTTGAGGGTGTCCAGTTCCTGTTGGATATTCGACAGACCAGAATACCTATCTTTTAATACCTGCACACTTGCCACCAGGCTTTCATATTTGCTAGTAAGGGTTACGAGCTTTTCTGTTAGCTTCGAATTCTCTTGCTCGGTGCCGTCAGCCCTGGTCGTTGAATTTCGATGCTGTTTAGATAGGCGGTCTACCTCGCCCTTTAAGTTCCTGAGGGCTCCTTCTTGGTCATCGAAGCTCCGAAGCAGTCCGTTCAGCTTCTGGGTCTCCTCAATAAAGTCGGAGGAAGCCACTTTGCTCGCTAATAAGCTCGAATGAGCAGTCTCCGATTCCAGGCGTTTTTGTTCTTGACTCTTTGCATCCTTGGCGAGCCTGCCAACGTCCGCCTTGAGATCAGATATCAGGGCACTATGCGCTTCCTGTAGAGAGCTATGTGCAGCTTTCATCGCGTCCAATTCGGCCCTCAAGGCGCCGATAGTCCTTTCCGACGCCTCTTTCTCGCTTACGAGGTTCTGAATATGTTGTCCTTGCTCTGAGGCCAGCTTTTGTTGTGCCGAAAATTGTTCCTTGAACTCAGCAAGGTCCTTTTGTTGCGCCAAGAACTGTTCCTTGAACTCGGCGAACTCTTTTTCTACAGGTTTGCTTGCCGAGTCCGTGGTAGTGCTTGATACCGGCTGCGTTGTACTGGATTGACTGTGAAACAAAGCCGAGATGCGCTCAATCTCCTGGCGGTATGGAATCTCCGCTTCATTGACTCGTTGGTTTAGCTCATCCGCCTCCCTATCGAGACCCTTGTTAAAGATGCTCTGGTAGTCAGCGAGGCCCGGGAAATCGTCCTCCTTTTCGGATTGTTTTTTCCTCCAGCGTTGCTGGAGTCCTTGTTCCCTTTTCACTTTCTCTAATCGAAACTTGTAGTGAGAACGCTTCTGACACATTTCAGCCCAATTCCAAAATGCCTCGAAGGTTTGTTGTAGTCTTGGATCCTTGGCTCGAGGAGCGCGCTGATATGTGGGTTGGGAAAGCCGGGCTCCGGAGGCAGGTGCATCCCTCGGAGAAGTGGGCGCTGTCGATGGACTCGCGACGGCTGCATTTGTGGAAGTCTTTTTCTCTGTGATAACCGACATATTAGAAGTTGACACTTATAAGACACGATAAGACAAACATGACCCACCGGAGTCTGAGTGAAGTGGCCTGGCACTATGGGACGCGCCGCGGGCGCTCATTGGAGAATCCTTCGAGGACGACACAGATGCTCGAGGGCCGGTGGGGATCTTTGTAGTATCTAAACGAAGTTGATCCGGTTTAGTATCTCCCCGTGGTTGATCAAATAATTCTCTTCTGTCGGGGCGTCTTGTATCCGCTCCGTCCAGCGAGTCTCGAAAATTGCGCGGACTCCGGTTGTCTTTGACGTCACGTCGCATCGTCGCCCTGTCTCTAGGGTCCCTGTCCCTGTCCCAGTCCCTATCCCGATCCCGATCCCGATCCCGATCCCTATCCCGGGCACGGTCGCGGTCACGGTCACGATCGCGGTCACGGTCACGGTCACGGTCACGGTCCCAATCTCGGTCTCTGTCCCAACGAGAGCTTTCGCGGCTAGGGGGGTGATATGAATCGCGGCCGAAACCGTCGTATCTGGTATCCGGATGTGTCATAGTAGGAACAGATCGGTTTACAGCAGCGGCACTCTACGTCTTGGTTCTGATGGGAAACAGTAGTAGGTGCCTAGTACCTGCATGATCAAATGCGGGCAGTTCCTCAGCCGTGATGGACGCGTCTTCTCTTCACTCTTTCCTTTACTTGGTGACTGTTTAGAGGAAGGCGAGATCGATCCTACAATCGCAGCATACAGGAGCTGGAGGACTGGTCTTTAAGGGAAGACTTGGACAACCCTGAAGAGCTTCAGTGCTTGTCTGCCAGGACGGCGTCTCGCAGTATAGATCGAGATAAGGTTTGAGCCGAAAAACCGAGCGAAGTCAAACGTGGTGCAACTCTGTATACAGTTATGTATGTGGGTTTGGGTACCATGGGGACGGGTAAGGACGATAAGATGCCGTGTACGTATGGAGGGGTCCCGATAATATGGACAGAGAATAAGGAGGAGGCAAGAAAAGTAAAGGAAAGAGAAGAGGTATCAACATGAACAGGTCAAAGTGGGA
Organism: Monosporascus sp. CRB-8-3; assembly: GCA_004155055.1. Lineage (NCBI taxonomy): Eukaryota > Fungi > Ascomycota > Sordariomycetes > Xylariales > Monosporascus > Monosporascus sp. CRB-8-3. Next base: position 11,484 of record QJNZ01000772.1, read on the forward strand.
GGCAGAAAATAAAATATATGTATCAGGGTAGGTGTGAATGCGAAGAGGAAAAACGCAACTGGTGTTGATACGCATTTTATCGTGAAGTAACAATCGGTACCTTAGCTACTGATAGGCGAGGGTTCTTTTCTGTCGTTCAAGGGATGTATGCACGGTTGGGTGGCAACGACTACGCTATGTTGCCGCTAGCCTGTTATGGCAACCAAATAGAACGCGGCGACGCGTTGAATTAAATTAGTTTCCAGACAACCACCCCTGCAACGCACCCAACCAGATCAACCGCGAGATTCTGATGATGTAAGTCAATTTACGAGTACACCCAGCTTGTCATCTTTTGAATTGATATGTCCTGCATAGAAAGTATAACTGAATACGCAACACATTGCAATAAATTTTATATCTATCAACGTTTTTGCACTTCCCACATACGATAAACATGCCATCAAGAAAAATTGTGGCTGGACAGCTCATACAATTCTATGCACTGATAAAAAAGTTACACGTGCGGGCAGCAATTCGACTGGTCGTTGCACAGGCCAAAGCAGAGTTGCTCCCCCTAGACACCCACTATCCGATACATGGCAAGCAAACATCAGACACTTTTCAAGACACCCTGGTTCCCGGATGCGAGGTATCTAGCCCCTATGTAAGTCGGATCCAGCGGTGAAGCGAACAACCGGGGCCGGTCATGGTCGGTGTGAATTCAACCCGCCATGATTGCGCCTTATACCTTCATGTACGAAGGATTTGAAGACGTCATGTATTCACGTCGTAGCTTTTTGTGTAACAAGGGGGGATGGAGATTAGCCCCTATGTAAGTACGGAATACGCTCATGTAGTGGTAATTCATCCCCACCTTCGATGTAGCAGTTGGCCCGCATCGTTCTGCAGGGGACTAGGCCTGATACTGGTTCATCCCCGTCCGCCGTGGAACTGTTCGATGTGCTTCGAGTGGACCCGCGTATAAACAGGTGCGTTGGTTGGTTGAGGGCATATCAGTACGTACAGATGTAGGAGCTACAGCCACATTTCTAGCCACAAATTCATAGATAGGTAAGGATGGATTGATAGGGAATGTGGCACATGCCAAATCCCATCCTTGAATCGCGCTTACAGCAGCAGCAGGTGCTCTTCAAGCTTAAGCTTAGCGCGCTCCGCGTCTAACCATTTATCAATTATAATTTATCGCCCTTGCCAATCAATTTTCTAAGCTTTCGGACCTCTCCGTACCTTTACCTCAAACATTACCCTGCCTCAACTAGGTCTGAACATAGATTCTGCAACTCCGGATAAGCATTGAAGCGCGCGACTTCATCCAACAAGTTTGACCTCGCCGACCTGCTCCGCGAATCTTGCCAGACTCAGTCACGATGGCTGCTGTGAGTATTTGTGGAAGTTCGGGGAGCCTTTGTCGCAGAACTAAGTTAACTGACACTCGTGCCGATATATGTAGCCCGTGATGACGGTCTCCGAAAGCAAAGAGCTGCGAGGCCTGAACCTCATCGCAGCCCACTCGCACATTCGCGGTCTCGGTGTAGATGCGGACACGTTAGAACCCCGCGCAGCCTCGCAAGGTCTGGTCGGTCAAGAGAAAGCAAGGAAGGCGGCGGCAGTCATATTAGAGATGATCAAGGTCGGCAAGATCGCCGGGAGGGCGGTCCTGATCGCTGGTCCCCCTAGGTGAGTTTGTCGATTTCGCAGCGTCACATAATATTCCATTACGGGCATGTGCCGCGGGATGCACAGTGTCGCTAACTCTAGGATCCATTGTTTCGCAGTACCGGAAAGACGGCGATCGCAATGGGTATGGCACAATCGCTAGGGCCCGACGTGCCCTTTACGACGCTCGCCTCGTCCGAAATCTTCTCCCTCGAGATGTCCAAGACGGAAGCCCTCACACAAGCATTCCGGAAATCCATCGGCGTGCGGATCAAGGAGGAGTCGGAGATCATGGAGGGCGAGGTTGTGGAGATCCAGATCGACCGCAGCGTGACGGGGGGCGCGAAGCAGGGCAAGCTGACCATCAAGACGACGGACATGGAGGCCGTGTACGACATGGGGACCAAGATGATCGACGCCATGACCAAGGAGCGCGTCATGGCGGGCGACATCATCAGCATCGACAAAAGCAGCGGTAAGATCACCAAGCTCGGGCGCAGCTACGCGCGCAGCCGCGACTATGACGCCATGGGCGCCGACACCAAGTTCCTGCAGTGCCCGGACGGCGAGCTGCAGAAGCGCCGGGAGGTGGTGCACACGGTGAGCCTGCACGAGATCGACGTCATCAACTCGCGGACACAGGGCTTCCTCGCCTTGTTCAGCGGCGACACGGGCGAGATCCGCAGCGAGATCCGCGACCAGATCGACACCAAGGTGGGCGAGTGGAAGGAGGAGGGCAAGGCCGAGATCGTGCCCGGCGTCCTGTTCATCGATGAGGTGCACATGCTCGACATCGAGTGCTTCAGCTACATCAACCGCGCGCTCGAGGACGACCTGGCCCCCGTGGTCATCATGGCGAGCAACCGGGGCAACTCCAAGATCCGGGGCACCGACTACCGGAGCCCGCACGGCCTGCCGCTCGACTTCCTCGACCGGGTTGTCATCATCCAGACGCAGCCCTACACGGGCGACGAGATCGGCCGCATCCTCGCCATCCGCGCCCAGGAGGAGGAGGTCGACGTGAGCCCCGACGCCCTCGCGCTCCTGACCAAGATCGGCCAGGAGGCCGGGCTCCGCTACGCCAGCAACCTCATCACCACCTCGCAGCTCGTCTGCGCCAAGCGCCGCGCGCGCCAGGTCTCCGTCGACGACGTCCAGCGCAGCTTCCGCCTCTTCTACGACCCCGCCCGCAGCGTGCGCTTCGTCGCCGAGTCCGAGAAGCGCCTCATCGGCGACGACGGCGCCGTCGACCTCGCCGCTACGAGTAGTAGTGCTGCGGCGAACGGGGCAGGGGGCGGCGATGCCATGGAAATTACTAGCTGATCTAACCACACGGATTGTGTTTGTCGTACAGTAAAAGTCCCGGCTGGCGTTCATGGACGGATTTCCCGAAATATATAAATAGTGGTCTACTTTATCGTATCCGAAGACTGCTTCTGCAGCCGCAGCTGCTTCTTAGCCGCCAGTGGCTGGCTGGCCGGATTAAAGGTACCTACATATTGGGCTCGCCATATAGTGTGAGAGAGAGAGAGCAATGCGTATGTAATACTCTTAGGTAGATCAGCGTAGGTGGACTGCAATACCAATGCGTCACTCTCAAACACAATCGTCTATCCCCTTTCTCAACATTCCCAGGACACACCAGTAGCAGCGATGATCATCGTGTGTGATCACTACAGGACTTGCATGGCACGGCATACAGCAGCGACAACAAATTACTCGACCGAGTCATTAGTGCTTTCATCATAATTGAGCAGCATCTATTCATTTGCCAGTTATTCGCATTTGGATCATACTGTCTCGTTTCCACGACGTTTCCACCCTGCCGAGCTCCTAACCAACCAAACAAGAGGAACATGGTGTCTCGTGTCTTTTTTTTATAACCAGCTGCGCGGAAATTACGTATAGGTGTGTACCCGAGGTAACCCTAGACCAGGCCCCTCCCCGTGGTAAATTTCATTTATGTCCGCGCTTAACTTTCATTACAATTTAGACAGTCACTTGCCGGCGTCGACCTTGGCGACGTACGCCAGGAGGTCGAGCACACGTCGGCTGTAGCCCCACTCGTTGTCGTACCAGCTGACAAGCTTGACGAAGTTCTTGTTCAGGGAGATACCGGCCTTGGCATCGAAGACGGAGGAGTGTGTGTCGCCGTTCAGGTCGGACGAGACGATGTCGTCCTCAGTGTAGGCGAGGATGCCTAAGCTCAACAGTCAGTTTTCTTGTGTCGCCAGCGAAGAGTAGATCTGCGAAACAGCGAGTAGCTGAAGACTTACCCTTGAGGGGACCGTTGGCGGCCTCCTTGATGGCGTCCTTGATCTCGTCGTAGGTGGCGCCCTTCTCGAGGCGGGCAGTCAGGTCGACGACGGAGACATTGGAGGTGGGGACACGCATGGACATGCCCGTCAGCTTGCCGTTGAGTTCAGGGATGACCTTGCCGACGGCCTTGGCGGCACCGGTGCTGCTGGGGATGATGTTCTGGGCAGCGGTACGGCCACCTCGCCAGTCCTTGGCCGAGGGTCCGTCGACGGTCTTCTGGGTAGCAGTGTAGGAGTGGATCGTGGTCATCAGACCCTCGACGATGGTGAACTTGTCGTGGATGACCTTGGCCAGGGGAGCAAGGCAGTTGGTGGTGCAGGAGGCGTTGGAGATGACGTCGGCCTTGCCGTCGTAGGTCTTCTCGTTGACACCCATCACGTACATGGGGGCGTCAGCCGAGGGAGCGGAGATGATGACCTTCTTGGCACCGCCAGCCAAGTGAGCCCTGGCCTTGTCTGTGGTGGTGAAGACACCAGTGGACTCGACGATGTACTCGGCGCCGGTCTCCTTCCAGGGGATGTTGGCGGGGTCACGCTCCATGTAAAACTTGACCTTCTTGCCGTTGACGACCAGGCCGTCGCTCTCGACGGAGACGGTGCCCTTGAACCGGCCGTGGGTGGAGTCGTACTTGAGCATGTACTCGGCGTACTTGACCTCGATGAAAGGGTCGTTCACGGCAACGATCTCGATGTCATCGTGCTCGACGGCATTGCGGAAGACGATACGGCCGATACGGCCAAATCCGTTGATGCCGACCTTGATGCCCATTTTCTGAGTCGTCTGTGATAGTGAATATATTAGGATCAGGTATAGGAATTGGACCAGGTGATTAAGGGATTATGGGCAGTAGAAGAGACTGGCGAGAAAGATACAGTGGTCGGTAAGTAGTTGGGAGGATATGATCGGGTAGCTCGTTTGGGGAAAGGCCGGTTAAGGGATTCGGGCCTTCTTGTTTGCAATGAAAGAATGGGATGCATCAACGCGACCCACAGCTCAAATCCCAACACCTTGATGACCTGATATCTTACGTGAATGGCCAAGGGGGGTATTGGGGAATTTAAAGGAAGCAGCCGAATTGCAGATATCTGATGTTTGGGGAAAGCCCGCTAACATCGTATGCTTGTCATCGTCACATCCTCCATGTGTATGATGTGTGAGTGTGTGAAGCGTGGCGGGGTAAAACCAAGTGGACGTCTGATGTAACCGCGGGGCAGACGGAGATATTGCCAGGGAAACTGCGTAGATGCGAGCACTTTCTAACTTACCTGGCTAAGTGAACGTGTTTCTTTGGTTGGTCTTTTAGGAGTATGAGGATAGCCCTGTTGATAAGAAAGTTGGTGAGCAAAAAGTTGTAGGTAGGACGGGTGGTGGAGGGTGAAGGAGGTTCACCTTTATGTAGGGATTTGCAGACGTTGAGCTTGGACAATCCGAATTGGTCTCCGGCAACGGATGGACCTGCTTGGAAGGGGGATGGTGGGCATTTGTATTACATATTTGATAGAATGAATCTGAGCTACGTCCTACATACGTCAATGGTTGAGCCAGCTCTAACTTAGGGAGCGGAAAAAAAAAGCTGGGAGTGGGGTGTTGGCTTGTTGCTGCCCGTGCTCTCATCATGGAGGGGTAGAAGTCTCGGTGCTGTTTGCTGGAGCTCTCACTGTACGTCATGTTAGTGTCTACATGAGGGGTACTTCTTGACAAATTGGAATTCAGCCTTACCCCACATGTTAACATTAGCTGATTGCTTGCAAGGACCCCCTACGAACCTGTCGCCTGAACTTGTATCTCTCAATGTCTCTATCAATTCAATCCAATTCAAATACAGTGCGATATCAACCTCAATAGACTTTAATCTAGGCCAGTAAATTTTTTCTTTGGCCCCCCCATCGTTATCTCACGAAAAATAACTCATCCGATATCCATTTTCGCGAGCTTTTAATGTCTCAAGGCCGAGGGGATGTCAAAGGTGTCGTTACTAGGGGTCCATTAAAGCTATACAGAGCGTCCGATGCATTAGTATAGAGAAAGTACCACGACGACACCCGAAGACAGCCTTGTTAACCACGGTTACGAAAATACTCGGAACGTCTAACGGGATCGCGGGTGTGGTACGGGTCGCATCTACGATTCTACCCGAATATCAATCTTAAGTCTTAAACGGCTAGCTCAGGAACACTGGGACCGGCCGGTGGGGCGCTTTTGACACCTTTAGGATTCGACTTTTCTTTTTATTTAATCAGCTAATTGCCACGACTTTTGGTCGGCAGCATATGGCAATCCCGGCTAACGATGCTCTCGACGTAGCCTCTAGATGCCTGGGTTCCCTACCTCCCTAGGTCCTCAGGACGTACGGAGCCGGCCCGGTCGTCTGTCTGGCAAAGAGTCTGGACGCAGCATCCACACGTGCGAGAGCCGTGATCCCCTATCGAACGATCGCGCGAATCTACGTACAATGCCAAGAGGGGCCTGATCCGCTCCACACAGGCTATATCGTGTGTGAAGTTGTGACTTATACCTAGCTGCTTGCATTGTAAGAGTCCTACATAGGAGCAATCGAGCTTAGGCTCATCAATATTACATACAAATGCCACAAGGCGCTGCTGGTTTTCCGCTGCACCCTTTGAGCATGACACGTAATCATCTACCCACCCTTGCGAGTCAGAGCGTCACATGAGGCTGAACTTGAAAGCTGGCTCTGAGCTAAGCGTCTCGAATATCATATGGGTAGGCGATCGACGGGAAAGCCTGATGGTTTGGAAGCCGATAGGGATGTGTGATATTAAGCTCTGTGAATTTCGCTGGCCTGTTGACACTTGGTCTCCAACTGCTGGTAATTCATTTGAGAAGCAAAACTGTGTATATCAGGGCGCCTCCATAACTTCGCTCTATCGCACTTTGGTGCTTTAGGGATATCAAAGATGGGAGGCTATCCTCTAGGCAACCCCTTATAGGTATCTCGAAGAGGGAAGGCGCCAGCCACCTGCATCATTTGGCCCCCAATTCGTATGTCCACTCATGACTCGCCCTTCTGAGGCAGGCACCGAGCGGGGTCGTAAGTTAAGAAGTCAGGTTCTATCTATTTCCAACCCAGTCCTCACTCTTTCAACCCGAATATCCATATCTCGCGTGTAACCCTACCACAGCTATGTGGCTCATCAACGTCCACAGCTACGAGATCCACGAATTCTTCGGGGATCAGATACCCGAGTATGCCATTCTGAGCCACACATGGGGTGACGGGGAGGTCAGCTTCTCCGACATGCGACGGGGTGAGGTTCGTGGCAAAGCTGGGTTCAAAAAAATACAATATACTTGCCAGCAGGCGAAACGAGACTCCCTCGACTGGGCTTGGGTGGACACTTGTTGCATCAACAAAACGAGTTCTGCGGAGCTCAGTGAAGCCGTCAACTCCATGTATCAATGGTACAAGAACTCCCAAGTCTGCTATGCGTTCCTGGCGGATGTGCCGCATATGCTAGACGGTTCACTCCCCAGAAAGGAATTTTCATCCTCCCGTTGGTTCCGCAGGGGTTGGACGCTCCAGGAATTGATTGCACCCGCCTGGGTCACTTTCTACAATTGCTGTTGGGACCGATTAGGCTCGCTAGACGACCTCGCCGAAGAAATCGAGGCCATAACACAGATCCCAAGATATTGTCTAAGAAAGGTCGTCGAACCTCACATTTATAGCGTCGCAACCAGAATGTCATGGGCTTCTAAACGTTCCTGTACGCGAATCGAAGACATCGCGTATTGCCTATTTGGCCTGTTCGATGTGAATATGCCTCTATTGTACGGAGAAGGGAAGAACGCCTTTCGACGTCTACAGGAGGAAATCATTCGGCAGCATGACGATCACACAATATTGGCATGGACTGTCCCTCGAAACAGCCCTCATATCGGCGGAAGGGTTAATGTCCTTGCCGATTCACCGGCGAATTTCAAGCCAGGCTTAGGGCTACAAGTCTGGTCTCAGGAGACGCAAAACCCGTCAGTTATGACAAAACTCGGCCTAGCCATCGACAACCTACCGTTTACCAGGCCCAACTACAGCGAGAGGTGCCACATCCACAATGCTGCTGTTTTGAATGTATATCTCAATTGCGGCTTAGATAACATGGGCCATCCTGAATTTGTCGTGCTTAAACTCCTCCAGAGCGACAAATCGGCTACGGGATTCTACCGCTTAGCAGACGCGGAACTGGAGTTCGGGTCACCTCCCTACAACGCTGAGAGGACGGGCCAGATATACATCGGAAACAAGGCTCAGAATATCAAGGCGGATCCGTATGAGAAAGGGGGGATATGCCTTCGACAACCGAAGGTTGACCCTGCCGACACTTTGACAAACTCAAGGGAAAGAGACGGCCGGAGCGAACATGGCAACAGCTTCTTCAAGTTAACCGACCCCTTGGCATCCTTCAGGGAAAGATATAGCCGTGCCGAAAATGGCGAGAGCTACTTCAAAATAATGAACCACGCGTGGATCTGCGGGCCAGGAGAAGTCAGCTGCAGATTATATTCGGACTGGATGGATGAGTATCAGTGTTTAAGATTTGATGATCCCCCACCTACCGCCAACGTGGACATCACCTTATACGTTATTCAAATAAAAGAGGTATATAAGGGTATTATATCAGATCGAGCCTCCCCGGTGATCTCTATTTGCATCGGGATTGCTCAAAAGGTGGCCTATATCAGGTTATTTGCCAATGCGTTTCATGAGGAGTTTGACCGGGAGCCATACTGGGTGCATATTCTGGGAAGCCTGGTAACCACCACTATGGCAACCTCCAAAGTCTTTTTTGACAGTTCGATATCAGATAAAATAACGATAGTTTCTGATAGGGGAGAGATAACCTTCACGGCAGAGCTACGATGCGAACGTGCTCAAAATCTGGTCGACGGCGCCCCGAAAATTGCAAGGCATTTGGTTCTCCTCCTGTCGGTTGAACAGAAGAGGAAGAAGACCTTCATCCCAATAGTCGACCCCCGGGGTGAATTGCTTCTGAGTCCTTAAGCATATGTCTGGGGAGTAGCAGAGGCTGATGGACGGCGCAGCCATTCATACATCGTGATCGTCACTCCGTAGCTACAATTACGGCGCATTGAAATTTGTGCACGCCCCATTTTTACACCTAAAATGACCAAAACTTTTACCTCAGCTAGCTCAGGCCTCCCTGGCTCGTTTTCTGATTTCTTCAAAGTTACTCAAGTACCGCTCCACAACGTTAAATATTAACTAATCAAATCCCAACTTCCTTTATCGAGCCAGTAAGGCCTGAGTAATAGTTGTACGAAAACGCTTTTATTTGGCAGATTTGTTTTTTTAAAAAAACGAAAATCAGTAATAACTTAACAATAAAACGTTTCTTATAGTTATATATATATTTATACGATTATTTCGATTATAGCCTATCATCAGAATTTTCCTGGTTTTAATTAAGACCCGTTTATTATTCTTAAACCTTAACGTATTTATTATTTACAACCCGAATTTGTCGCGTTATTATTTCCTTTTTCGGAATACGACGAATCCGAATTTTTTCAATTTTATAAGGTTACGCCTTTAAAATAAAATATACGTACGCGTATATTAAATTTTTGGTATTAATATAAGGGAATTAATATAACGTTTGAAAACTTTATTCGTAATTAGGTTTTTTGTAATAATACAGGCCGACCGTATAATTCGATTATTTAAATTAACCGGTTAATTAACGTATTAAAAAATAAATAAATACGCGATAAGTTGTTAATATATAAAAATTAACAGGAGTTTATAATTTCTGCTAATTAGGACCTTTTTATACGAAAATATTACGATATTTTATATAATAAGCTTATAACTTTCGTAAAAGGCCCGGGATTCCGCCGCTTACCGGAAGATTTATCGTTTAATATTAATACGATTTATATTATTTTGGACAAAGGTTAACGGTTTGTAAAAACGTTAGTTTTTAATTAATTTAAGTTTTTAAATTAAGTAGTTATATACCTAAAGAAAAAATAGTAGTTATATAGTACGAAACGGAAAACGAAGCAGTTTCGTAATAACAACGATCCGGATATTTTTACGTATCCTTTTTTTATAATTTTAACTATTATGGTTAAAATCGTTTCCAAAATTAACGGCAGTTATTTGTTTTATTTATTAAGCAGGTTTTTATTGTTTTCGGGTATATTACGGGATAAGATTGATATATTAAAAGGTTTAGATATTTATAAAAGTTATATTACGTTAAATAATAATATAAACCGGTTATTAAAGGAAATTAAAATAACTGTACCGTATTTTTTATAATAATATAATATTAATTAAAACAAACTTCGTTTATTAGCTAAATATAATAAAATAATACCGTATTTTAGTACGATAATTTTAATATTTAAGATTATATTCGTAATATAATATTTCGATACGGTTTCGTTATACGGAACTTTATTATCGTTTTTACCCGTCGTTATAGTTATATCCTTAAAAAAGGGTTAAAATAATCCATATTCCGTCTTGATTAATATTATAAAACGGAATAATTTTACGAAATATTATAATAATATCTGGTATTATTTAATACTTTTTGTTAATTTATTATTAATATTATCCGGACTTTATTTTTTGCTTTTATTAATACGTTTTATAAAAGTAACAAATAAAAGTTCCCCAATTTTCCTTAATTAAAACGTATACCGTATAATAAGCGCCGTTCGATTTCGTTAAATATAATTAATAAAAATAAAGGTACTATCGACGGTACTTATAACGTTTATCGAAAAATTTTCCAGGTAATATATAGATTTAAAGAAAAATAATCCTATTAATTTTCAAAACGTTTTTATCTTATTTATAAAAATTAAAAGATAATTAGTTATATCCGGAAAATATAGGCCAGTTAAGTTAAAACTACCGATTTATATAATAGGAAACGGTAGCTTTTTCCTATTCCTACTTTATTCCATATACAAATAAACTTTTTACTTATATTTGTACGTACCTATTAACCCGATAATATATCCGGAACGTATAAAACGTAAGCAATTTTAAAAACGGATCGTTAATTTTTAAATAAAACAACGTAATTATATTAAAAATCGCCAAAGTTTTACTTTCTTAAGCTTTTTATTCTTTATATATATAATATTTATATATTCGCATTATTTCTACAGAAATTACGTATTTAACACGAACTATTTATAACAAAAGCATTTAACGTATACAGAATTATTAAAAATACCTCGATTAAGAATTTTTCTTCAAAAACATAACTTACCGAATTTATAAAGTATATATACTTCCGGTTAACTATCGCCAAATTCGAAACTATCGCGTATAATATGGTTTCTAAATATCTTAATTACGTTAAATAAATAAAGGAAATATCGCAAGGTTCTAATTAAAACGCGTTAATAAATAGGGATTTTTCCGACGAAAATTTTCTGTTATTATTTACTAACAATACGTTACTTAATAACATAAATAATTTAACAGATTACTTGTAAATATTTCGTTTTTTAACTAAGGAATATAACTTATTTATATTATTTTCTAAATAACGTAATTTTAATTAAAACGTACCGAATAAGGCCCTTTTATCGAATAACCGTAAGGCCGAAAATATCTTTAATACGGACGATATTCCGTAAAGCGATAACTTTTTTAACCTTATTAAAAATAACAACCAATCGTTAATCGATATTATTCCTATCGATAAAAAATTTTAAAGTTATTACTGCTTTTTTTAAAAAACCCAGATTTATTTATATTTTTCGCATATTATATAATATGGTAACGTTAATTATATCAAACGGTTAATACCGATATTATTATTCCTTTTTTATAAAGCCGGCTAATATAATTACGGCAAAAAAATATTTTACTTTAATTAAATATTACGTCTTGTAGTATTAAATTAAGTATTTATTAATTTAATTTTAATATTAAATTTAATTTCGACAAAATCCAGGGAAAAAATATAAAAAATATTTAATCGAAAAGGCGAATATTATAATTTATAACTTATTAACGATTTCCGTTAATCGAAAAACAATATATATAACGTTAATATTATATTTTTCCGAGATTCGTTTTTAATTAAATACCGCGTTTTTTTATAATATAAATTCTATATCCATTATATTTTTTTGCAAAATAAACGTTACATTATTCGGGACTTTCGTAACAAAATCCTCGAACGCGCCTATTTTTTATTTCGTAATTTCTAACTTATCAAAAAATACCTATTTCGAATTAAAAAAAATAACTGAAAATTCGAAAATATTTTAACTACCGGCCGTAAAACTATAAAAATTAAATTTATCGATTTTAATAATACTATACCTATTACTAATAACGAAAGTAAACTTAATTAACTAAATACGGCAAAAAACGAAAATTAATTTATAAACGGCTTTAACGTAATTATCCGAAAAACGCTTAATATTAAATTTATTAAAAATAATTTAACTTCGGATAACCGTAATATTTTATATATAAAAAAAAATTATAATCTTATAATGCAAATTATAAATAACTTAATAAACGGTTTTAATTAAAGCGGTTCGCCTTTGTTATTATTATCGTTAAATAAACAAAATAAAAACTTATTAAACGAAAACAAATTGTTATTATAACTTTTTATCTCCTTATTATTTTTATATCTTATTAAAATTAATACGGGGATTTTGTTATACTTTTAATATTAATATAACTAAATATATTACGTAATCTTAATTAATTATATTTTATTCGTATATTTTATTTGTAATAATATTATATAAATCCTTTGCATTAAAATAAATTAACGTATTAATAATATTATATTACTTATAATTAAATATATCGTATAATTTCGTATTAATTTATATATCTTATTTGCAATTAATTTACTAATTAACGTTTTTACGTATTTATTAAAATTTTTTCGTTTTATTCTGCCTTTTTTCGCGTATTATCGTAATTTATATATTAATAACTTTTTTTATATTTTCGGAACTTAAAATTTTATTCGTTTTAAACGTAATATCCGCGTTTAAATCCTTTTAAAAATCTTTATTCGAACTATATAATAATACTAAATATTTAAAAATCGCGTATAAATATTCCTTACCGTATTCCTATACGCAATTTATACATTTATCGCCTATATAACCTTATAAACTATAATATTTATAAAACGGCTATATAATATATATTTCCTAACTAATCGGCCCGGTTTATAAAATTATAAACTTTTTTTTATATCGTTTATAAAATATTCGGTTTATATATCTTTTTCGTTAAATTGCAAAAATCGTAATTAATCGAAAATCCGTAATTAACTTAATAATTTAATAATTTATAAAGCCGGCATAATCCGCTATAACGTAAATTTTGTTTTACCGGTTATTACTATTTAAAATATTCCGAATTATATTATTAATATTTAATACTTATATAAATACCGTACCTTTATATAATAAAAAATCCCATTTATAATATAAACTTTTCGCAATACCGTTAAGTTTATAAATTTTAATTAATCGTAAAATCTTTTTAATTAATATACATTTCCATTAATACCAAAACGTAAAGTATTTATAACTTTTTAATTTTCCTTTACATTAATATAACCTTATAATATATACCTAATATCTGGAATCGGCTACGTATAATATGCATTTTCCGTAAAAAATATTTTATATTTTAAAACAATTAAATATTATATAAATAATACAAAAACGCTTTAATTAAGACGAAACCCTAAAATACGTTATACCGTAGGTTCTAATAATAACTTTTATTATTTTTTAAATCGGGTTTTCGTTACCCATTTTTAAGGTTATTTTAGTAATAATTCCGGCTATTTATAGGATCGGCTTTTTATTACCTGTCCTTAAGGTTATTCTGGTAATAATTCCGGCTATTTATAAAATCGGGTTTTTATTATTTATCCGTAAAATTATTTTTAAAAGGTATTATTAATAAATTTAACCGCCTTTTTTTATTTAACCGGAGGTTTAAAGATTGCCGGGCCTATTTAGCGTTTATTATTTAAGGTATTATTAACAGCTATATTTAATATATTATCAAACATATCGGTAAGGTTATTTATATCCCGTGCCATAATAGGTATATAGAAATATATATTATAATAAGGATTTTAAATGTTAAATAAAGAAAAAGTAGATTAATAATAATTATTATATTACAGGTAAGTTAAATTTAGGTGTTATGGTATAGTAAAATATAAAAAGGTATATAAAATAGTTATAAAATAAATAGTGGTAATTGTTAAATAACTGTAATAATTTTATTTAGTATATATTTAACTAAAGGAATTTTATGGATTATATTAAGCAATTCGTAATAAAGAAAAAAATATTATGCAATTTGTATACGGTTATTAATTCCTTTCTTATATATTATTACTTCGTTATAAAAAAAAGCATTATTAGCTTTAGGTTAATATTTAATAACCTATATAAACCTAATTATTTATACATTTATAATTACATAATCCTAAAGTTCGTATATATTTTAATTTTAATTATATATATTATTTTCGGATTTCTTTATAATTTGTTAATTATCCGTAAGTTTTATTTATATACTATAAATCCCTTTATATTTTATATTACTACTAACAATATACCCGGATATTATTTAGTATACGAACTTTACTTTATCCTATATATCTTATATCTTATATTCCCATTTTTAATCTTAATTAATTTAAAACAAAACCGGTAAATATATATTACCCCCAGGTTTCCTATGTATTAATACTTTTATATAATACCTAACATTAAGCAGTTATTATAATAATATTATTATTATTTAATAAAATAAAGTATAACGATCGTATTCGTAATCTATATAACTATATAACAAAAAATTAAAATATATATAAAAATATAAATACTATTAAATTAATTTTCGATATAACTTATATTAATTACGGTATTAATTTTCTTAAATTAACCCCAGTTATATATACCGTCCTTTTAAACCTTATATTAACCAAAAAATTATCTTTAATTATTATTATAAAATTATTCGACAAAATTACGGTATTACAAGGTTTTAATAAAACGGAATTTATTAGGTTATACTAGAAAACGTAATTTACTTACTGTTATATATATCTTAACGCATATTTTATTAACGATAATATCGAAATCGCATTTTAATAAATATTCGGAAACCTTGGTTATATACATATAACTTACGAAACGTTAATAAGAAACGTATTTATATATAACAACAGCTTTTAATATCCGTTTTTACCAAACCCAGAAAAAATAACAAAATGGTATAAAACTTTATTCGTCTTTTTTATTATACCAAAATATAGCAATAAAATCGATGATATAAAGAATACAGATTATTAAATAATAGGTTTTTAAAACCGTAAAACAGATATTCTTTATATTACAAATTTAACCGGTATTTATTTTTTAAAAACCCGTATAATTTAAGCCGTTTAACGTTTTCGAATATTTATATACGATAACAATTTACATAATATAAATAATACCAGGGATATAATAATTTCGTAATCCCGATTAAAAGTATAAAACTGCGATATATCGTATAATATATACTATATAAACGTTATTTTTATAATACTAAACAAAAAAAAAGTTTACAATTACAGTTATTTAATTAACGATTAAATAATTATATACAAAAATTAAATTCGAAAATACCGTAATATATTCGGTATTAATCCCGAAAACTTTAATAGTTACCTAAAATATCTTATTATTATTATACGGATATAAGATTTTAAAACAAAAGATTTCCAACTTTTACTTAAGGCCCCAGTTACATTAATAAAAAAAAAAAACGGTACCAAAAAAAAAAAATTCGTACCCTTACGTATCGTTTATTTCGGATAACGAAATCTTAAAAACCGTAACCCGAAACACCGGTAAACCTTAAATCCCCGGGAAAAACGTAACGGGGTTTTAATCAAAATCCGTTACGAAACCGAGATTTTAAACATTTCGAACTAATATTTAAAAAAAAACGGACGCCGGAATAATTATATACGTAACAAATAAATAACTTTCTTAATATTAGCGAAAAATCATTTACATTATTTATTTACCCGCATAATCGATCCCCTATACCAGCTAATCGACCTAAACCAAAGTACCTTAAAAGTTAAAAAAGATAAAAACATTTTAAAAACTAATATAACGAATTCGAAAAAAAGAACCGGAAAACAAGATTTAAAAAATTCTAATTCGGCATTATAAATCGAGAATTATAAATTAAAAAAAATATTTATTAATAATTACGATAAATTTTAATTTAAAACGCGCAATATACATATTCGTTAATTTTCCCAATTTAAAAAGTTTATTACATATCTACTATAGCATATAATTAATCCGGATTAAAAAAAACTAATATTTATATATAACTTAATATATTAAAGATTAACGAAAATAACGAATATAATAAATAAATAATATTATTAATAACTTCAACTAATATTACGTAAATACATACATTTATCGCGCCTTAAAACCGTAACGCCGTATCAAAATCGAACGGATTTTTTATTATATTTTTTAATTAAAACTTTCCAGGCCTCGTTTTTTACTTTTTAACCTAATATCGCAATTAATTTCTAACCTACCACTATTACTATTATCGGATAAATACCGTTTGCTCCTAACGCGTAACTCCTTAACTTCGACAGGGACTATTACTTCGGATCCAGCTTCCGATACATTATTTAAGGCATTAAACTACGTATTATTATATTCTGGTAACCCCGGCGATTCCGGTAAAAATATAAAAACAAACGAATTATATAAATATAAATACGGTAACGAAAACATAACTAACAAATTAAAAGTATTAAAAAATAATAAATTTTACACTAACGTTATAAACAACGGAAATAAAATAAACTTTTAATCAAAATCGTTTAATATACCGTAAATTACGCATATAATTACAGGCGTTATTATAACCGGGATTATAATTCCAAATCACGAAAATATATAAACCACGTACCGGGTTAATATTTAAATTACTAAATTTATTATTAAATTATTAATTACTAATTTAAACCGGGCGGTTATATATAATATACCTTAATTAGGACCCGGCATAATTTACGGCAATTTCACGATTTTTTCCGAAATTTATCAAATTTATAATACGGCAATAATCCGTAACTTATATAAATCGGTCCGCAGCATAAGAATATAACGTCTTTACTTTCGATTAAACAAATTCCGCCATTTACGAAAAGTTTCCCGTATTTTTTATAAAATAACAAATACGGCTTTTTCGTAAATTAAATATAACGCAAATAAAAAACGGTTTTTTAAAACATTTTAATACTACCATTTATCGAATCCGGAAACCACTTTAACCAATTCGATTACGTTTTAAATTAGATAAAAATTTTAAATTTCGTTTAACTTTTTTAAAAACGTATTAAATAAAAACCGTTTAAGTTCAATAAAAATAAATATCTATTTTGCCCTTTTATTACTAAGTAAAAATAACCACACAAAAAACAATTCGTTCGCCCGTTATTTATACCAGGATTTTATTATTTCCTAAATAACCCTTTTTAACAAACCGGCTTTTAACAATTTTTACGTAAATATTTTCAAATTTAAAAATTCGGATATATAAATAAAATCAAACGTATATAAGTTGTAATAAGGTTTAGCTAGAATAAGGTTATTAAGGTTTTTTTCCAATATAACGGCTTTTTTTTTTTTAAATATATCAAAATTGCTTTACGTATATATTTACCGTTAAATAACACATACTATTAAGGCCCCATTTTTATCCGGTTCCGCAAATTAATATTAATTTATTTCGGAAATTTACGAATAATACGAATAATATCTTAACCAGTCGAAAAATAAAAATAAAATTCGACAACTACCTTATCCTAATCGGAGTTATCCGTAATAAATTACGTATCGTTTTTTTTATTATCCGAATCTGCTACGTCGATTTCCACAACGGCCTTTATATTCTTATAAATAATACGGTTCTTAACTTGCTAAGCTTGGATTTTTTTCGTTATTTTAACCTTCTCTATAATAAATAACTTAATTCTATACCTATCGAACGCTTAATAAGATATAAATAATATAGCTTATCCATAACTAATTATATTTAATCGTTTATAATTACGGACCGTTCGATTAAATCGTTACTATAAATTTTTTATAAAAAAGTTTTTCGGTATTTCCCATTATATTACTCAATTAATATCCGGAATATCCATACCTAATTTAAAAGTAACGGTAAATATAACAATACGGATAAAATTATTAGGTTTTTTTAATTTATCGTATATACGAACTTAGTTACCGTAAAACATTTTAAAGTTATAAAACTTAATAACCGTTTTTATAACTTTTAACAAATACCCCCGGTCCTTTAATATTTTAATTAAGTAATTACGGATATTTATAATCCTTACCTTATTATTAACATAAATAATAATTTTAATAATAATACGTAAATTATCGAATTAGGTTCTAAGGTTATTACTTAATAATTTGGAAATATTCGTTATTAAAAAATTTAAATACGTTTAATTTTAACGTTAACCTTTAAATATAGGAAAAATAACAATATCGATTTCGGGCCGATTAATATTAAAACGCCGGATTTCCGTTTTATAACCATATTTAATAAAACCGCCGATTTAACGAAAACCGTTATATTTCGCGATTTTTTTCTTTGTAATATCATTAACAGTTGCTATATACGCAAACTAATATATATAAATAAAAAAAATAAAACGCAAGTTACGGATATAAATATATTTAAGCCGGAAGTTTTTTTATTCCGATAATAAATATATTTCGTTAATAATAACCAAACCATATCGTCGTTCGAAAATAAGATTTAATATAGCAGTTTAAAACTTATCGTTCGATATTTATTTAGGACCAAAAATAATATAATTATGCTATCCGGCAGTTATACGATCGAATATCTTTAAATTAAACTTTTTCGTATCCGCAAATATTAAAACAAAAACAAAATATAAAATTATTAATATA
The DNA here is from genome assembly GCA_004155055.1 of Monosporascus sp. CRB-8-3. Taxonomy (NCBI): domain Eukaryota; kingdom Fungi; phylum Ascomycota; class Sordariomycetes; order Xylariales; genus Monosporascus; species Monosporascus sp. CRB-8-3. Next base: position 30,501 of record QJNZ01000772.1, read on the forward strand.
AAAATTCGTTATTTTTCCGTTAATTTAACTAATAATATAACCTAAATAATAATCAAATCAATTATTAAAAAAAAACTTAAATAATTAAGGATTTCCTAAAGCTTATTTTAATAACGAAAAAAATATTAAGTTTTCCGAAAACCAGATTATATACCATATCAACCTATTCTTTCCGCAAAATACGGCCTTACCTACCAAATATAACGCCTAATATAAAGCGAACAAACCGATAACGCAGGGTTTCCGTAAAGTTATCGGCCGTATATATAATATTAACGTATAAATTTATAACGTTTATATCGGCAAGAAACCGGTAAAACTATCGGATAAAAATAAACGTTTCGCTTTAAAAAGTTAAGTGCTCGAAAATCTGGGATATCCACCCCAAACTTTCGAATATATTACTTACATTTAGCTAATTAAGAAAAGAATATATATCGGGACTTATTACAAACGATTTTAAACTTTATATATTATTATTTTAGCTTATAAAATTATGTTATTATCGTACTGGCCCAAAGGGAGTAAAAAGTTATATTAAACGTTAATCGTAATTTTAAACTATTTTTTCCTTTTACTAATTATTAATCCGTTTTAATCGGAACTAAACCTATATCAAAAGGTAAATATTTTAATTTTGCGTTAAATTATATAGGTTATAACGTTAAGGACTTCGTAACTAGTATATACTACAAAAATTATTGTTAATAATTTTCTCGAATTTATATAGAAGCACGTTAATTAAGGCTGAAAAATCACAACTTTTTATCAGGCCCTATTTTAAAGGTTTTATTGTTTTTATAAATAATATTCTTAAAGAGGTTTAGTTAATACATTAAACCCCTAACAGATACTTCTTGCTTAAAAGCTCTAGCTATAGCTACGGCTGCTGCGCCGCAGGCGCAGCCACAACCTCCAAAATGGGGTCCTGATCGCGATAAGGCAACAAAACTTAACATATTCACTGCGTTATTTACCAGCAAAATACATATTTAATAATTTGAAAAAAAATTCAAATTAAATATTTCATAAGGTAAAATTACTTAATATACGTTTAAAAATATAAAAATAACGCTTATATGTTAAATTCTCCGCCTATAAAGTAAAGGTAATGGAAAAGTTAACCAAAACGTACCAAGCCCCATACAAATTACATGAAATAATAGAAATCCGACAGTATACGTTATATAGTACATGGTAATTCCGTAAAAATTAATAGTAAAAATCGAGAAAAATAAAGATATTAAATATTATATAAAAAAGTTTTAATATTTATATATATTAAATTTATTAAAATTATTTTAACCGAGTTATTCCTTATTAAAAACTGTAAGTTTTAGGAAATTTTGGTGTAAAAATAAGGCGTGCACAAATTTCAATGCGCAGTAATTTTACATGTTATACTGTTTACATATGTACCATTATAACTTGTTTGGTTATAATCTAATACAAGACAAAGACTAACCTAGATTATTGCTCGCAAATCTTTGTGACTGATATACATCAGTCAGCTTATATAGATTGAAATGAAGGCTCTTACAATAAAGATAGATGTAGTAGAGCAAAGGTGCAGACCATAGAGATATATGATAAGTCACTACCTTCAACTCTCGCACGTGGATTCGTTTAGACGACGGCTACTCGTGGCGCCGTATCAATTTTGCCACCCATTGAAACTTCATGTACCTACCTGATCATTGACGCTATGCGACATAATTACGCTAGAGTCGCGTTTTCGCGGAGGGGATTGCGTTGCTCACCAGCCTCGTTGTCAGGAGATAACGTGCAACCCCCTTTCTGGGCCCTCGCCATCCACCAACGGGTCTCCTTCTCGTGTAAAATTATAGGGGGCTTTGCCCCCCAGAGGGCTGGGAAGAATGAGATGTTATTAGTGGTATATATTTACTAACTACATGACGGATCACCTTCTAGGTTGTTTCTTCTGCCTTTTACTCTGTACCTCACCACTGTCTTTGACACTCGTACAGCAAACACTCTGGCATGCATAGCTCTGACTCCTGGCCAAATGTCGACCAGAGTTTGAATTAGGTAAAGTTGCTAAATGGGAAGAGGGAAAGCAAAACATATAATTATCCCTGAATTCGACGCCAACTCACAGTGCCGATGCTGAACCTACAGATGTATTGTTGTTGGACAAGCAGGACGCAGCTGTACACCTCCCAGGCTGCTCGCTAAAGTACTGAATGCCAAAATAGGGGCAGAAGCAATTGAGAGCCACAGATCATTATAATGACCGAGGGTTTAACCAGTCGGTGGCGGCAAAGCTGTACTTGGTGATTACCTGCAGGAAGAAACGAAAACAAGCCCGATGGATCGAGGCGAGAATAGGGGCGGCCGGAATGGACCTGAGCGGTGTTTCTATGAACCATCGAGGGCTTTATAGTATACTATACGTAGTCTCTCTAAGAGAGGGCTTGGTCTCTCCTTACGTGGGTAAGGCCTTAGCCGCTATGATTATATCCAACCTCGCCTCCCTTGGTAAGGGTTCTCAGCTCCTGCCGCTGACGCGGTTAATTTGCTTCTATCGCAGAATAGGGGTAATTTACTTAGTTATTAGGACCTGTTAGCCTGTAGGTACCCCGTAAAAACCTTGTTCCGGGGCTCCCACGCTATATATAGAGCTTTCTAGCTACCGTTCTCTAAAGCTCAGATTAACTAAATTAATTTATACTTTATATATTTTAAGCATTTTTTTTAGGAATTAACCTAATTATTATAATTATAAACCCTGTACTTTAACTATATAAAATAGTTATAATTAAAACAATCGTAATTTTTTATTTCTTACTTTAAAAACTATATTATTTTTTAATATATCGGATAATTCTATTTTTGCGGATAGAATTTTTAAAATTTATTTTAAATATTTTTACTAATTTCTTCCTTTACGTTTTAACGTTTTTTTATACGGCGTTTAATACTTTACAATCTTAAATATACCTAACGTAAAACGTTTTATAAAACCTTAAAAATTTCTTATAATCGAAGAATATATTATAAAATTTAACGTTTAAGTAAGAAAATAATATACGGATATATTAGCCGAATAGTGAATTTTTAAGTAAAATTTAAATAACGTAACCCTGCTTCGAAATTCTTAAAAAATAATATGCTATAAATTTTAAAAAACGATAGGAATATAATCTAAAGCATATTATAAAAAATAACCGGGAAAAATTACGTAAAGTTTTTAAAATAAATATTAAATATATTAATATTTAATTATAAATTAACGTAACGGTAAAAAGTTAAATCCTTAAAAACGCTTAAATTAATCTGGTAATATAAAAAAAAAAACTATGATCCAGAATTTACTTAAAAAGTTAAAAAATTAATTTACTTTTTTAAATTAAACATTATTACGATAATACGTAAGGATTACTGTAAAACTTTACGTTTAACTAAGGTAAGTTATATAAGACTTAATTAATAATACCGGATTTAATATACCGCCTATATTTAAATAAAGATATATAACTTTTTTAAAAAAATTATAAATACGTTTATAATAAAAGATTTTCTAAACGCCGTAATAAAACGTTTTATATTTAATTAACGTACTACATAAGCTCGCGAACTATTTTTATTAACATCTTAACTACCTAACTTTAATCGTTAATTTTTCAATACTAATAACATAGAACGTTTTACAAAAGAATTTAAAATAAATTTAATTATCCAGGTTAAAAAACGAAACCTAAAATTTAACTTTAAAAAGTTATATTTTATATATAACGTCCCCGAATTTACTTTAAAAACTCAATATTACGATTAATATACCCGAACCGATATTATTTCCTATTTGCGAAAATTAACGTTAACCGAAAAAAAATTTATTATCGAATAAATCCTTAACTTAAATACGTAAACGTTTCCTATCTAACGTTAATACGTTAAAAATATAGCGAATTTATTATTTACGTAACGTATTATAAAACGTATCGGGGTTAATTAAATATCTAACTTTATTAAACGGTAAAAAAAACTCGAAACGTATTTAAATCGAAAAATTAATTATTAAAAGGTATTATGCGAAATTCTAGAAATATTTCATAAATAATTCGAACTTATTCGGGTTATTATCGTAAAATATAACATTATTAAAAAAATATTTACAATTTCGATAAAATCGGATTTTTAATAAAGCTTTTTATAATAACGGGTATAATAATTATTAATATCGAAAAACGTAAAAAACTTAAATAAATTAAAAAAAAAAGTTATAATTATTTAAATTATTAATTCCCAAAATTAAATTATACCGCTTTTTATTTATAAGATAATGGGTTGCTATGGGCTAGAGTGAGGTGATTACCGACCAGTCTCAGAGCAGATTCTAAGAAATAAGTGTATTAGGTTACTTCCATCTGGCGTCTCTTACTAGTTGCCAGATGGTGTATTTATATGGGTGAGTGGGTCGGCGGCTGGTCGGTTACCAGCCGCAGCCCCGTAAGCCTTATATTCTTACATTATTATTATAAAAAAAAAAAAAATTACTTTAAATTTTAATTCCGTAATAACCTATTATTAATAACCGATTAAAAAATCGCATTAAGTAATAATAACTAAATAATAAATGAATTAAATTTAAAATAAATCCAATATTTCGATTAATATATTTAAACGCGTACGAAAAAATCGAAATTTTTTTTTTATCTTCGACGGCTATAAAAACTATTATTCGATAAAATTCGAAAAATATTACGCTAATTACGACATTATTACATTTTACATACCCGCGTATTTTTCGTATAAACTTTAATCTTTTAACGTATTTTATTTTTCTTCTTTAAAATACGTTTATTCGTTATATATCGAAAACTTAATACGATATTATTATACTTACATTACTAAAATTTTTTTTACCGGTTTTTATAACGCGTTTAAAGTTACTATAACGTCCGATAATATTAAATCCGGATTTGTAAAAACTGGCCTTATTCTATTTAATTCTAATATTATTTTTTTAAACTCGAAATTCCTTTAATTATACTTACGCTAACCGTCTTCCTATTAATTTCTACTAGTTCGATTTATTCCTTACTTACGAAAACCTTTAAAAATATTAAAAAAACGATAAAATAAGGACGTTATATATAAAAAAAAAAAATTAAAAATTACCAGGGCAACTTGCTAATAAAAATCGTTAAATCGGTTAATCTTTTAATAAAAAATAACTTATTACTTTTATATAAAGTTTCTCTTTTTCGAAAAAAAAAATTACCTAATTACGCGAAACGAACTACATCGTAAACAAACGTTAAAAAACTAAAAATAAACGTCTTTAAAAAATAAAGGACATTTAGTATATAAAAAAACAAATTTTCTTGGCCGAAAAAAAGGGGGTAATAAAAAAAATACAGCTAATAACGGCTAAAAATAATTATCGCAAAAAGGTTAAAACGAAAAAACGAAAATATAACGTTTACGGCAAGCCTGGACATAATACACGTACTTATAAAAAAGCTATAAAAAGGTTTAACGAAAAAAAATCCGATTAATTTTAATTAATTTAATATATTATAATTAATCAATTCGAATTTATTGTTAAAAGGTATTAAAAAACGGCTCGCGAGCTTATATAGTACGTTAAAAGAAAAAGAAATTAATTAATTTTATCTGTAATAATTTTTTCGGTAAACTTATTATAAATATAAAAAAGCTAAAAACTTCATTTTCGGCAATATAATATAAAAATAATTTAAAGGCCGAAATTAAAGTTTTTAAAATCTTTGCTACGTTTATAACAAAATTACCTTTTAATTCGGGATTAAAATTTATTTTTAACATTAATTCTTTTTCGCTAAAAACGCTTAAAAAAAGGAAATAAATATTTTTATCTAGTTATATTAAGTAAAACCTACAAATAAAAACTTGAAAAATATATTATCTTATATCTAGCGATTGGCCTAATAGCTCAGTGGTCGCAAGCCTAGGTGTCTCTTTTAATTATAACAAGCTTAGGTATCCTGTTTCGGTTAATTTTAAAAAATAGCTGGTTTAAATCCAGCTTGGGCCACCGTTTCTTTAGGTAACGCCAACCTAAAAGGAGCTAAACTAATTAGGGCTTCGGCTCCGCCACCGTGTCGGCGACAATTAAAGGATAACTAGGAACCAGTTACGATTAGGGGCGTTAGGAACTAATTAATTAATCGGATATATCTTATCGTTAGTTGCCGTATATTATATAACCTATATTACGTTTTTCCGGCCCTTAGCTAAAAAAGGACGGTTTTTAAAGGGTGCTCCCCGGTTACGTTTATAAAATTAGTTTATACATATACTTAGTAAATAAATCAGCTCCCTATATGTATATATATAGCTAGATACCTTAATAGCACTTTACCTTGTAATACTTAGCGATTACGGGAATAATTATTCGTAAAATCCGTTAAATTAATTTAAAAAAGCAGGATAAAATTTACGTACGTTTTAAATAAAACAAGTAAGAAAAGCTTTACGATGAACTTAAAAAACTTCTTAAATAAAAAGAATTTATCCGGGGTTTTATAAAACGATTACCGCTTAATATAAACGCTTAATTTAATAAGATTATCGTAACGTTAATTAATTTATATACTTTAATAACTTTAAATTTAATATTAAAAATTTATATTACTATTTATTTAAGTAAATACTTTTTATTATAATTTAATTTTCTTTTTAAAGAAGATATAACCGTAAAACTAAATTAAATAAATAAATAAATTATGCTATCGGTTATTAAGCTTTATTAAACCTTAACCTTTTTATAAACTGCTTAGTTATGCCCTTATCGATAATTATTCTTAACGGAATTCTAAACGGTTTTCGTAATCCGGAATAGCCGGATAAATTATTATTCGTAATTTTTTTTATATCGATTTAAAAGTTAAATTTTAACGTTTTTAAGCTCGTTATTATTATTTTCCAGTTTTACCAGTAATTTTTTTATAAGTTGGATATTTTTTGGTATAAGTTTACGTAAAAATCGATTATTTTTATTATTTCAAATTAAATCGTATTTAAAAATTAAAAATAAAACCCGATTTTTTTCGGAAAAGTTATTAATATTAATAAATATATCGATATATTTTATTCGGCCGATTATTTTATTTAATTCGGGTAATTTAATTAAGACCGTTTCCGTTAAGATTTCGGAGGTACGGAATATTAGGATTTTATATTCGGATTTAGCCGGTATATTTTGATTTTATATTCGGATTTAGCCGGTATATTTTGATTATTTTAATTAATAAGGGTTTAAAAAGCTCTAAAATTAATTAAAGTTAAAGAAGTTATAAAACTGGCGAAAGGTTATATAACAGCTATCTTATACGAACTTAAAGTTTATTACGAAAAGCTTAACATCTTTTAAGTTATTAAAATTCCCCTTACTAAACCGTAAAGCTAAAGGGTATAAGGTTTATCAGGGTTAAAGCTTATCGGCATTGCGTAATCGGCTTCGGAATAAGGTTTTTCGCGACCGAGATACAATTTATTATTACCGTAAAAATTATTAATAATTGCCGTATTTAAAAATATTAGGTAAAATATTTATCGTATTAATTATTACTATAATTATTTCGTATCTTTAGCTTAGCCTGGATAATACGGCTTGAACCTAACGACCTTGTATAAGGTAAAGTATTTAATAAATATATAAAACCTATTTATTCCCGGTTTTTTTATTCTTAATATTAGAAGGTAAACGATAAAAACGAAGTTATTTTTATTACTAATTAACAGTATAAAATAACAATAATTAAAAAAGAATTACTTAAAATTCGAAAAAACTAAAGTATAATTTTACTCTTAATAGTATAATAATAAAACGTTTCTATATTAATATTATTTCGAAACCTTTATTACGTAAAACTAAAATTTAATACTGTAATATAAACTATTTTCTTTAAAGTAAAAAAAAATTAATAAAACGTTATTCTTATAAAACTCGTTTATATATAACTTAACTTTTCTTAAATATAAGCCATTATCTTTCTACTTAAACGTTTTACTAATAATTTCGTAAAACCTTATAAACATTTTAATATTTCTTATAATTAATAAAAAAAAAAAAAAAAAAAAAAGAAAAAAGGCCGTAAAAATAATTAAAAAATCCTCTACGCCCTTATAGAAAAATAGAAAATCTTTAACATTTTAAATTTTAATATTTAAAACCTAAAATGTAAAATTATTCGTTCAAAATGCTAAAAACGTTATTTTAAAAAAATATTTAAAATATATGAATTATATTCGTACGTACGCTTCTTAAATAATTTTAAGGCGTATACTTAAAAATCAACTTCTAAACTCTTTTATCGTATTATATAAAATTATTTTAAATATTTTAAAAAGTATAATAACTTTCGGTAACCTTTAACAATTAAAAATAATTATAATAAAAACCTTTTCGCTTTTTTAATAATTAATCGCTTTATAATATTAACGTTTTAAATAATTAATAATTTTAAATACTAAATATATAAGTAATATAAATTCCTTAAAAAATTAAGTAAAATAATATTATTAAAACGGTTATATTAAAAAATGAACTTATAAAATATCAACTATAATATATCGAAAAAAAAAATCGAACTTAAAGCAGCTTCTATATATATTAAAAAATCTATAAAAGGAAATAGATAAATAAATTAAAAGTTAATTAATAAAACTTTTAAAATACTATTAAAAACAAACGTTCTTAAAAACCTCTAGCTCGAAATAATAAAAATAACTATATAACAATATAATATAAACCCGAATTACTTATATAATTTACTCTTATTAAATAAACTACTTGCTTACTAATTTAAATAATACTTCCGTTAATATAATCCCGTTATTATAAATATAATTACAGTAAACCTTAAGCCGAACTAATTAAAACTCTGCAAGGTCGTTAGGTTCAAGCCGTATTATCCAGGCTGAGTCAGAGACACGAAGTAATTACACTAATAATTAATACGATAAATACTTTACCCAGTATCTTCGAACACGGTAACTATCAATGGTTTTCACGGTAATAAAGGGGAATATTTTATAAAAAAGAAGGTTATTTAAATTATAATGTTTTAATAAATTTTAACGGGATTTAATTATTAACGATTAACGTTTTTCGAAAAGGATTTTTCTTATAGTTTTACGAGAAATCGGAATTTATTAGGGTTCCGGATTTAATAAATGATGAGAACTATTAATAAAAATACGTATTAAGAGAGGTATCCGAAAAAAAACGGCGATAAGTTAATAGATAATTTAAGACGTATATTTTCGAACGTTTTTAAAAATGGAAAGATTTTAATAACGGACGAAATTATAAAGAAAATTATTTTTTAATATTGCCGCCTTTGTTATTTTAATATTAAACGATTAATATAAATTATTAAAAGGTTTATAAGGATAAATCTAGATTTTAACGATATCAAAAATATTTTTATACGGTATATAATAAAGGGAAAATACGGAAAATATTATTTATAAAATGTTAAAAACGAAGAGAGTATATAAGAAAAATTATTTAATATAACGTAAGATTAGTTAAGTTTATAAATATTAAAAATAAAGGTTATTTTAGTTTTATTATACATAATTTATTACGTTATAAAAAAATATTATTTATTTAAAAATAAAGATAAGGTTTAATAAAACTTATATAGGTATATTACGTAAGTTACGAAACGTTTAAATATGTTATTATTAGATAAAAAAGGTAAACGTAAAAAAGTATAGATTTTGCGTTTTAATAACTGTAGAAAGTTCGGTATAATAATAATCGAAAATTTTTATATTACAAAAAATATCGAATTTGTAGTTTTTAACGTATATAATTAATATTAAAACGGAGTTATAAAATAAGAAATATAATTTTTACAAAATAAGGTGCGTATAATATTTATATAAATAAAGATTTTTATATATTTTTAGGATTTCGTAATAAAGGATATAACGTGTATTATTAATAAGATAAGTTAATTTATGGTAAAAAAAAAAAAATTTAATATTAATCGAATATTTTAAAAACGTATTTAAGCCGAATAAATTATATAGATTTAACAATAGTTATTTTCGAATTTTCGGTATTAAGTATATGATTTTAATCGATTAAAATTATTAAATTAAATTAAAAAAATTAACAACCTATAAAGTATAAGGAAGTATTAAATATTCAAGACCAATTATTAGCTCACTAAGCTACGAACCCCTCTTGGGTCGTATCAGCGACTGTTGTTAGACAGTCTCGTATCAGGATTTATATAGGGTCCTGTCCTAGCCTAGTCTTTTTGGCTATAAAAAGCTGTATTCTTATAATTACTCCCCTCCCCAAAGGCCTTAATCCCTAAGGCTACCGCGTTACCCTTCCGTACGACCGGATTTCTATATAGGATTTTTTTGCCTAATAGTAACTACCCGTACTTTACTAAGTCTAACAATAACGTTTCTAGCTAAGCTCTATTTAATTAAGGCCAGGGGAAAAAGCCTTATCGTAATTTCCCTTATAATTAAATAATACAATACGTACAAAAACAAAAGGTTTAAGGTACAACCTTTATAATCTTCGACCGTTTTATTTTTAATCTTATCGCTTTATTTTTTAACGGTATAACTTTTTTATATGCGTTATTTTATACGATTTTAAATTTATTTATTCGGTTTTTTTTAATTATTTATTCAGCTTTTTGGCCTTTTAAATATTTTAATACGTATATATTTTTAATATAACTTAACATATAACAAAATTAATTAATCCCATAATACCCTCGTAACAAGTAATTAATTTATTTTGGAAAATATACCCCCCGAAAGAATTAAACTATTAACCTATTAGGCATCGAATAAATCTCTAATATAATTATTAAATATTTAAAACTAATTGTTAACTTATTAAACCATAAACCCCTTTTAGGTCGTATTAATAACTGTTATTAAACAGTCCCGTATCAGGATTTATATAAGGTCCTATTTTAGCCTAGTCTTCTTAGTTATAAGGGGCTATATTCTTACAGGAAGATTATTAAGTTATTAAGGGATATATAATTATAAGGTATAGTTGTTAAAAAGCGGTAGGTTATTTATAATATTATACGTTATTATTTACGAAAATTTAAAAAAGATAAAAAAGTTTTTTAGTATTAAAAATATTATCCGATTATTTTGCCCTCGTTTTAACGTAGTAAGCTTGCGAACGGAGTAGACGAGGGTTATTGTGTCGAAAATTTGTTTCCCTTGGAGCCGATTACCGTATTTAGATCTTGGCACGTCCCAAATAGGAAGGTTTTGGCAACACCTGCCAGAATACTACCGCCACCTGGCTAACCCGGGGGGGAGGAGGGCGGGGAAGCACCCCAGCCTAAAACATACGGCTAACGCTGTTAAAACGAGGGCATCTTGTGCTTGCCGCGGTAACGCGGTAGCCTCACGTTATAGTTTATATAAAAGCGTTTGAAATACCGTTAGAAATAAGGCGTAAAAGTAAAGAATAAGAGTAATAACGTTATTTTAAAGAATAATATAAATTAAAAAATTTCGCGGGTTAAATGTAAAAGGGGATGTCCGAAAACAATTATTTTTAAGTTATACGTTTTAAAGGCTTTAAATAAAGCTTTAAAGTTAATTTAAGAGTTAAAGTTAGCTTTAATTTAAAAACGTAAGAGCGAAAAAGATTTATATATTTTTTATTTTAGTTTATTAATATCGAGTAATAATAAAAACCGTTTTAATAATTTTAGAAATACCGATTAGGTTATCCGAAATGTTTACGAATATAAATAAATAATTAACATATTAAATATTAATATTTATAAGTTGTTTATTATTATAAATAACGGTTTATCCTTAAAGGAAGTTATAAAAAACTTAAAACGAAAAATATAGCTTAAGGGTATTTTTATAAAAATTAAAAAGAATCTTTCGCGCGGAATTTTTAAATTTACGTTTTTTAATAAGGTTGCTTAAGAGTATTTTATTAATATTAAATAAGTGTTAAGAAAAAAAATATATGTTTATAAAAAAGCTAGATAAATATAAGATACGTATTTACGTAAAAAGATTTATATAACGAAAAGAAATTAATTATAACGAAACCGTAATAAATATCGTAAAAGTAATATATTAGATTTTTTTAATAACGTTAACCGCTTTTGCAAAGTGGTATATATTTTAAATAAATTTTATTATTACGTATTTAAACGGTAGGTTAAATGAACATATTTATATAAAATAGTTTCTGATATTAAAAAAATATTTTAATATATATTTAAAGAATAAGAAAATATATAGGCTTTTTTAAAAAAAAGTTATTAAATTAATAAATTTATTATACCGTTTAAAATAGAGATTTGCTATTTCTATAGTAAACCTTTTGCTATTTCTGCAGTGGCCCCACTTCTACCTGGCATATACCTGACATACCTGCCAGTTCGCACCTAGTCTTCCCCTAAAGACCCCCTTATGCAAAACATATCCATTTTCAATTAATCTATTAAGGTATACCCTTATTAACAAGACTTATAATAAACTTCAGTTATATTACAACAATGTTTCTTAGAACTAACACGTTTTAAAGCGTTTTAATATTTTCGTAACCCTATATAATAGTTAATTATCGTCAGTTAGGTTAATCGTATTATTTACAGCCGAATTAGGCACTTATCTAGGGTTTAGGGTAGCCGTAGCGGTTAAGGTTATCGTTACCTTAGGTGCTGTAAACGGCGCAGGTGCTGTAGACGGCGCGAGCGCCGATGAAGCTGTAGATACTGTTAACGGTGTTGTTGTTATTGTTATTGCTGTTGTTGCGAAGCTTTGAAAAAATTAAAGGAAATTAAGGAGTTGTAATTGCAATTGCAGCTGCAGTTGCGGCTATATATAATTATGTTGCCAGGTGGCGGCGGTGTAGCAGGTAGTAGCAGGTGTAAAAAGTGGGACCACTGCAGAAATAGCAAAGGGTTCATTGCAGAAATAGCAAATCTCTTAAAATAAGCTAAAGTTATTTAGTAAAAGAAAGTAAGAAAGATATTTACGAAATAAGGTTTTTATCTATTAATTTCGAATAATGCGATATATTATAATTTTAAAAAAAGAAATATCATTGCTTTATATATAGATAATTTTTTATTTTTCGGCTTTGATAAATAACGTTTTAAGAATATCGTTAAAAGGATTAATAAAAATGTTTTAGTTAAGGATTTAAATAATATAGACTAATATTTAAGTATATAAATTAACCGTTTTTTATTAATAGTAGATATTAGGTTAAATTAATAATATTATATTAAAAAATTATTAAAGTTAATTAATTTAAACGAGGAAAAAAAAAAGTTTATATTATTTATTAAGAATTATTTAAAGTACGTTATAAAATATAACAGCGTAGTTAGAAAAAAAAACGTTTAAATATATAAGTTTAATAAAGAAATTTAACTTTTTAACTTATATTAAAAAATTAAATATAGCGTTTATAATATTAACTTAGGTAAGGTTTATAAGTAACCCGTTATTTAAATATTAAGAATATATTAAGAAATTGCCGAGATATTTAAATAGTATATTATATATATTTTTTTAGTATCGGAAGTTATAAAACAATTATTTATATTATAAATATAATAATTTAAAGTTATTTAAAGTAATAAATATAAGTTTTATAAATAATTATAAGTTAGTAAAGTTTATAATAGGTTATATATTTTTTATAATTAAAATATTTATATTACGACCTAACGAAAGGAGGTCTCGGAAACGGTCTTAGTAGACCGAAACAGGACCTAAATAGGTCAAATTACGTAACTAGATTACCGACTTATTATAAATAAGCTAATAAGCCAAATCACCGATTTATTACCAATAAGCTAATAAGCTATAAAAGGATATATATACTTATTACTTCTATAACCTAAATAATATTAACTTGTAATATAACTTAATTACCTAAAATACACTTAATATTACTAAACGTAATTAAATTATTTTCGTTACTTGAACTCCCGTAATACGACTATTAATATAAACCATACGACTTAGTTTAATAGTTAGTTAATTAGCCTAACCGTTATATATTGCAAACTTTTATTTAATAATATTATTAAACTTTAAATAATCTCCGTTAACATTATATTTACTAGCAAACAAATCGAAAAGCAACCCGTTTATAAAGTTCCGGAAAAAATTATAAATTTCGATAAAGAAAAAAAACGCCCCCGTTTTTCAGCAAATAAAATTTTAAAAAAACTTAACGCCATTACGAATTATATTACTTAATTCGAAAAAAAAAAGTAACCTTACCGTTTCGTTTTAGGTTATATATAAACGTCTTAAAAAAAAAGTAAGAAAAAAACGGGGGAAAGGGTTAAAAAAACCTTTTCCCGTAACGAAAATTCCTAGACAATTTAAATAACAAACACTAAAGAATTTGGAAAAATTCTAAAACCGCCTAGGCCCGAACCTTTTAACGGAATATTTACTAAGCTACAATTATTCCTCATCTAATATAAAGCGTACTTTGGATACTTTCCTATCAGGCTCGCCACTCCCACGGCCCGAGTAAAACTTACAGCAAAACTGTTAACCGGTAACGCGGTTACGTAATTTAAACCCGCACTTCGAAAGCACATTACTCTTTCTCTTAAATAACAAAACCCGGAAGTTCTAGCAATATATAATGACTACGAAAAATTCGAGAACGTCTTGAGAAAAGCTTTCGGGGTGGTGGACGAAAAGACCAAGGCAGAAATTCAAACGAAGGAACAATCGAAACTCTTACGGAACAAGCCTACGAACAACCGGATATTCGACAACAACTTAAGCAGTTACAAAAATAAGTAACACGAATAGAAAAACAATTAAAAGAATTTCGAACACAGAATAACAAGGACGAGGAAACACTACGACAACTCCTACAGACCTTAAAAGATCAGCGCCATTTATAAAAAAGC
>QJNZ01000773.1:0-45310 GCA_004155055.1 Monosporascus sp. CRB-8-3
TATTATTATTATTATTATTATTATTATTATTATTATTATTATTATTATTATTATTATTATTATTATTATTATTATTATTATTATTATTATTATTATTATAATGATATTTTAATAATATATAAATATTTTTATTTTCGAAAAGATCGTACGTATTTTCTTTTATAATTACGTTAATATTAATTATATATATTGAAAATTATTAAATCGATGTTTTTATACTGTAAAAATCGTTAGTTATTTTTTATATCCATTTTCTTATTATCGTTAAAATATAAAATCTATCTTTTTTTATATTGAATTTCTTTATTTCGTAATAACGTTTTTAAACGTTTTATAATTTACCTAATATATATATAAGTTTTCTTAAATTTGATTTTTATTTTCGATATTAAGAATTATAATTTATTTTACATTATACTAAATCTTCTTTATATATATTCCTTTCTTTTAAAGATTTATAAAAAATAGTTGCTATATTTATAACGTTTAAATTTATTTTCGTAAATTTTTAATAATTTATATCTATTATTAAGTATCAAAATAATAAAAATAATAATATTTAAAAAAAGTCTTTTTTTAATTTCGTCCGTTATTAAAATTTCTCCGTTTTTAAGAATATTCGAAAATATACGTTTTAAATTATTTGTTAAATTATCTTTATTTTTTTCCAGTATATTTTTTTAATACGAGTTTTTATCAATGATTTTCTTATTTATTCAATCCGGTGTTTTAATAATAAAATCCGGTTTTCATACAGTTACAAAAATATTTAAAAAATTTTAATTGTTCATAGTTAAATTTTATTAAAATTAATTAAAATATTACGATTTAAATCCTTTATTTATTTATAAAATATTCTTCCGGAACATATTTTTATTAAAAAGTTATTAATATATAACGTATATTGAATTATAATTTCGTATTTCTTATTAAATACTTTAAAAATTATTTAATAATATTAATAACCATAATAATTATATCTTTTTTATCTCTTATAATTTAAATTCTTTTTAATTTACCATTTATTACTATATTTTAAAATAACTTATTTGGGTGCATTTTATAAAACAAAACATATAAAAATATATGTTTTTTATTCCGGTTTTTAAGACGTTTATTTATGTATAAATTAAAATAATTAATTATTTAAGTTTCTTAAATTCGGTTTTAAATTATTATTTCTTAACGTAAACGTTAAAAGCCTTTCTAATTAAACGGTATAAATATTTTAACCCGCTTAAAAATAAAGTATTTTTTATTTTTACTATTATTATTTTTTCCTTTTTATTAATTCCTCTACTCGTTATCAAATAAATTATGAAAATCGTAGATTAATTAGTAAAAACAGTATTTAATTTACTTTAATATTAACGAAATTTTTTATATTAAGTATTAATCTAATTCTTTTTAATTATAAACAATAAATTCATTGATTTTTTAATTTAACATTTATATTATAACTTTTAAACTTTCGTAATAAATTATATATATTATATAATGTTCTTTTATTATATATAATTTTCTTAGTTTTTTTAAATGGATTTTTATTTAATTCTATTTATAAACATGTTAAGTCTTTTAAATATCCTTAATATTTTAGGTTTTTAATATTTATAATTAACTTTACAAACGCCTTTTTATATATTTTTCTAACTGGTTTTACAAAATATAATTAATTAAATTATTTTAATGCCAACTTATTTCTATAGTGAATTCTTTATATAATAAAAATTGATATATTACTTTAAAGTATTTAATAAATTTAACTTGTTAAGTTTTTTTTCATGTAATAAAATATTACAATATTTTTAATATGATTTTATATATTTCTTATTCAATATTTTATATTAGAAAAGATTTAAATAAATACCTAATTCGTTAAAAGTAATTAAATTATTAAACGACTTATTATACCTAACTTTCTCGAAAACTTTTAAATAAATTTAAAAATAACTTATTTAAATTGCCGAAATCCTTCCGTAGTACACATTTTTCTTTATGTAACTTTTCTTTTTTTTCCTTTTTTCAGAAATTAACCTTTTTAATAAACTATCTTTTTAACTTCATTTTACCTTTTTTTAAAATTAATATATTTTATATTCTTTTTTATAATAATAAACCCGTTTTATACATTTCTCGTTTTTTAAACGTTTTATAATACCCTTTTATAAATATTTATATTTCGCGATCTTTAAAATACGTTTAATTAAAACCTTTTTTATTAAAATATTTTTAATAATTATTTTACGATATTATTTATTCGTCTTATTTTATTATCTTTATTGTATTAAAGTTTTAAATTCTTAATTTTATTTAAATTAAAATTTAAAAATATATAAAATTTATTTAATTTTTATTATAATTACGATTTTTTTATTAGAGCTTTATATTAATTTTGCAATTATTATTATTAAAATAATAAAGCTTTTTCGTAAAAGACTTCCAAAATTAATTTTTTTATTATACGTTTATTTCGGGTTTTTATTTTTCTTTTTTACTATAAACCCTTTTAAATTTAAAAAAACTTTAGTTACGAAAAAAAGAAATAAATTATTATATATATGTTTTTATCCTATATAAAAACGAACTTTTTATTAGATAACCTATTTTGCTTAGTTATACGAAATTACTTTAATGTATATTTTTATTACTTATTTATTATTATTATCTGTTTATTATCTTTTAAGTTAATTAATTAATTTTTTTAAAATTTCGTATTTTTTTTATTTATTTAACCTGGAAATAATTATTCTTGTTTAACGTATTACGATTATTAATTAATTATCAAAATATTATTATATTAATAGATATAATAATTAAATATAAAAGTTTAGTAAATAACGTAGGCTTGTTTTATAACAAATAAAAATAAAAAACCAAGGGTAATTTTTTTGATATATACGGTTAACTCTAGAAAAAATGGTTGTTAAATAAAAGCTGTTCTAGGTAGCAGTTGCTACTTAGATATACCAGCCCTAGGCACTTAAAAGTTTTAATTTCTAATAGTAGTATTAAAATATTAAGCTTATATAATTAAAATAATATAGATACGAATTATATCATAAAGGATTTATTATCTTATTCTTTTCAAAAATTATAGAATTATTAATTATATTAAATTAATTAATATTTTAAAATTTATCTTATGTTATAGTATTGTTATTTATTTTTTGAAATAAATATTGAAAACTTAATATTTATAGAATATTATTAAAATATATTTATAATTGTAAAGTATACGTAAATTATATATATAAATATATATATTAAAATAGAATATAAAAAGGAATAAAAATATTATATAGAAATCGTAAAATTATAAGATTATTTAGTTTTAAAGACGTAATTTATTAAAAGAACTTTACGTATATATTATTATTATATCTATAACTTCGTAGAATAGAGTATTAATAAAATAATAATAACCGTATTTTTTAAACTAATATATATAGTTATGGATAATTTATAAATTATCAAATATTTATATATCGACGATAGAATTACATAAAATTTAAAAATAAATTATAATTTTTAATATTTGCTTGAATATAATAAAATAAAATAATATCGAATTTAACTAGAAATATATTAAAAGTCGGTTACTTAATATGTCTAATATATCTGAAATATATTTTAGTTTCTTTTTACATTATAATTTTATTATTATTAAGTATTATAGTAGATTACTAATACAGCCTTTTTTTATTAATTTGATAAGTGTTATATTTCGAATTAAAAGTTTTTAAGTAAAAAAGAGTTTTACTAATCTACTTGAAATATTTAATAAGATTAAATATAATATATCGGTTTTATTATTAAATCTATCTTAAATAATATGTATTATTTTAAAAAGTAAATAAGTAACTTATAATTCCGAACTTAAATTTATTAAAAGCGTATCCGAAGTTTACACGACGAATAATAAGACCTATAGTAAACACTTTTAATTTAATTACATATAACTATTAAATATAACTAATAGCTTAAGTAATTAATAATTAATTAATTCATTTTAAAAGTAAAATCGTTTTATAAATGACCTATTATAACTTGATAAGTTTTATCTATTATTAAAATATCGAAATTATAATAAAAAACTAACGGAAATTTAATATTACTTAGTTTATAATGATTATAAAATTTATAATAAACATGAATTTAAGTTTATAAAACATTTAAGAATTATATAATACGAGTAAGAACATATTTAAAAGTAAAAATTTAATTTTAATAAATAATTATTTTATTAAACACTTATAATAAGCTAAATATAAATTTACGAAAGCTAAGCGAAACTTATTATATTAAAATATGTTCTTAATATTATAATTCATGTATTTAAATCCGCTTTTTTACGTTAATAATAAGAAAGTTCGTAGCTTTTACTTAGATTATATAATGCGAATCTTTTTATATACAGCGAAAGATTTATAAGTATAATTTTTCATTTATATTTTTAATGTATTATATCTACAGGTCTAGTAATGTATTATTTACGCGTTAAAATAATTAAAAGTGGCTTAATTTATAGGCCTATAATTATATAGATAAAGAAGTTAAAGCTTATATCTAACTACTTCTACCCCCGTTAGAAACAAGTAACTTACAACTAGAATCGCAGGCTGAAAAATACAATATAATTACTAATATATCATTATACGTCTAATAATTATACTACCGTTTTCGTATATTAAAATACGGCGTTATTATTACGGCACCCGATCTTTTAAATAGGCAAGACTGATTTAATTCTTAAAGCTATAAATAAAATAACAAGCTGAAAAATCTAGAAATGGGTTTAAAAAAGAAACTCTCCTTATATATATATAAATTTTACGGTTTATAAAAGAGATAATAAGGTTTCTTAGTTTTAACCTAGTTTTATCTTATAAATTAAGCTTAGTGCCGTAATATTTATATAATAACTAATAAAATAAAATAAAATCATTTTTAAAAGTAAATATATAAAATTAATATTAATAGAATTAGTATTAGTAATAAGATTTGCTATTTACGTAGTAAATCTTTTACTATTTACGTAATAACTCACCTTTTAACTAGTATATATCTAGTATACCCGCTAATTTATACCTAGTTTTTCCATTAAAGACCCCTTTACGTAAAATATTCATAAAATTTATAATAAACTTTCATTATATTATAACTATATTTTTTAATATTAAAATATTTTAAAATATTGTAATATTTTTATAACTTTATATAACAGTTAATTATCGTCCGTTAGGTTAATCGTATTAGCTATAGCCGAGTTGGATACCTATATGCCTAGCTCCAGCTCGAAATAACCTGTTACGTATTAAGGACGGTGCGCAGCAGCAACGAGTTTTTGCTGATAGCGTCTAAGGTCCAGGGCAGCCGTGGCGGTTGAGGTTATCGCCACCCTAGATGCTGTTGTTATTGTTGTTGTTATTGTTATTGTGCGAAGTAATTTAAAAAAATCAAAGGATTAGTATGACGGCTAGGCTAGTTAAACAACTACTAAACTAAGTCGTACGGTTTATATTAGTAATCGTATTACGAGATTTAAATAACGAATATAACTTAATTACGTTAGGTAATATTAAGGGTATTTTAAATAATTAAGTTATATTATAAGCTGGTATTATTTAAAGTATGGAAATAACGAGCGTATATATTTTATTATAAAAACCTAGATTTTCGATAAATTTCGTTATCCTTATAAATTTATTAAAATTAAATCTGTATAGATTTATTTAAATCTTAATTATTAAAGGAATGTCAGGATATATGTGGTAGCTAAAGAAATTGGGTATAGGGGGTCCCTAGGGCAACGGAGGGGTAAACGCGATAGACCTACTATTTGTATATATCTAGCCCAGTTCTAGCTACTTCTACACCTTTCTCATAACCTAAATTAATTAGAATAATAGCAATATTCCGAATTGCAACGCGTTTCCTTATATAGTAATATCTTTTAATTCCCGTTTCTTAATATTTTAACTGTTAATTAATATTTAAAACCACACATTTTATACGTAATTTAAAATACCGCTTAAAGGGGTCGTCGGCGCAAAGGGCGCATGCTTGGCTTAGGCGTTAAAGCCGGAAAGAAAATTCCTTAAGGTTAATCGGTAAAGGACTAGAAAAATTAGTTCGAAAGGTTACGAAATTAATTATCGCCGTATCAAGTAATTAACGAAGGAAATTAAGAAGTATTAATAAGATATATTAATTATAAAAAAAAGAAGGTAGTTAATATAGTGAAGTAACTTAAAGAACAACTAAAAAAGCTGCAGCAAAAACTAGTTAACCTAAAGTACGGCAGTAATAACGGTAACAAAAAGGCGAAAACACCGTCGACGGCTACCTACTTAAATTAAGATACCTTCGACTTAAAGCTTTCGAAAAAAAATCGCTTTAAAAGTAAAAATAACTAAGAGATATAAAAAATAACGTTTTAATTAACGCTTATTTTTATCGGATACGCCGGCAGTAAATCGGACCACTTTACGGTAATAAATAAAACCCGAATAACTACGAACGTTATTATTAATATTAAAAAAGGTCCCATAACTATTATTTCCGATTTTACGAAAAAAACCTTAATGTTTCGAGCCTTAGAAAAAACGTACGGAAATAAAGGTATCGATAAATAATTCGACCTTTAAACATAACTCCAGTTTTTTAATTAAAATAAAAAAGATTTAACTTTTAATTACGTTATCTAATTTTAACATTTCGTTCGACATATTAACGAAATTACTTTACCCATAACAAAAAACTAACAAATGATCATTTTTATTAATTCGCTTCGAAATATTAAAAATCTTAAAAATATTAAAATTATTAAAATTATTAAAAAATATTAAAAATATTAAAAATATTAAAATATAAGCATTACGTATTCGAAAAACGCTTTAGTTTTAACCTATTCGACTAAACGACGTTTTAAACGATTTTATTACTAAATTCCGAAATAGAAATTACAAAAAACAATCGGCAAAAAGTTACGTTACGTAAAAAGTAATAAAAAGCCGAATTAAAACAAAAAAAGTAAACCTCTTTATTAAAATTACGGCGAATACGGTTATAAGGCTAAAAACTACCCGAAAACAAAGAATAAAAACGACGATAAAAACGATGATAAAAAATAAAAACCAGGTTTATCGCAATAAAGCTTACTTTATCCCTAACGGTTTAAAGGATCTATATAAACAGCCTTTTGAAAAATACCAAACTAGCTACTAATAAATAAAGGCGCTAGAACGAAAACCTAAAGGCGTAAGAACGCCGGTAAAAATATAAATAACTTTAAAGGCCTTAAAAATCCCTTTAGCTATAAGGGCGTATTAGAATATATGTAATAGCTAAAAGAATTAAATATAGGGGGTCCTTAAAGCAACGGAAGGGTGGACGTGACAGACCCACTATTTGTATGTATATAACCCAGTCCTAGCTACTCCCACACCTTTTTCACAACCTAGATCAATTAGAACAACAGCGATATCCCGAATTGCAACGCGTTTCCTTACAAGAAAATTTAAATTACGTAATACTTATAGTAGGTCCGGTCGCCCTTGGTGGCCAGGTTTAACCAGGTCGTAATACGATTTCCTTTTCTTCAAGATCTTTACCTTTAAAGATTTTTTTTTCTAATAAATTTATTATTTATTATATATGGTCGCGTTGTTAATTGTAAACCTTGTAACCGTCCTAATTTAAAGGAAAGTTTTAAGTTCTTAGTTGTTTATATTTTTAAATTTAGTTTCGAAGTAATGCCATATACGTTATATTTCGAAAAGGGGACGAAATAATAAATAATAGAAAAGATTTATCGTTACAGTAAATATGTTAAATATCGTCGTTATTACGATAGGTTTGGTATTTTTATCGATTTCTTTCGCTATATTAAGAAGGAGAAAAACCGTTTAGACTGTAAAAAGGTCGTAATAAAGGAAACCTTATTACGTTTTTAATTAAAGTTAAAGGAAAACTTTATATATAAAAAACGTAATATCGATTAAACTATTAATTGTTTTTTTTTGTTTACGTCGTTAAAAGAATTTCCTTGTATTTAAAAAGTAAAATTCATTAACTGCGGGTTTTAGTTTGTAAACGAGTTAGAAAAATAAGAGCGACAGGAATAAGCAAATACGTTGGTTGCTATTTAAGCTTTTGGATTAAATAATTAGTTTATTTTTAAGATAACCGATTAACCGTTTTTAAATAACGTGGATTAAAGTATCTTTAACCTTAGCGGTCCCGGCGTTATTAGTAAAAGTTTTTTAACAGGCGTTAGGCGTTAATAAGGTTTTTAGCGAGTTCCTAGGTATTTTTAAAGTTTAGGTAACTTTTTTTACTTAGTTAGATACTGGGTGAGTTTTTTTTCTTTTCGTATATTAAAGACTTTTTCTGCTTTATAAGTTCGTATATTCCTTTTTACCTTTTTTTCGTATCCGGTATTAATTTTAATCGTACTTACTGTTAATTTAAATAAGAGAATATGGAAAATTGGATAAAGTTTAACCTTAGGTAATAATTTTAATTAGTAATTATTTTCTAAGATTCTTTTGATAATTTTATATAGGCCGATATATTTTAAATCGAGTTTTTCGTTTAGGCGTTTAATTTTAATATTTTTAGTAATTAGATAAATTATTTTTCTTTTTAAAAAAGTTAGTTTTTTTAATTCTTTTTAATTATAATATTTATTTATTTATTCGCGTATAAATTAGAAACCCTTTTTTACTTTTTGGTATAATTATTTTAATATTAATCAGTTTTTTTCGTATTTTTTTTGTAAATTTTTGAGGTAAAATTAAAGTTGGCAATTACTAGAATTATTTTGATATTATCATAATAACTGGTATTATAAGTTAATTATACCATAAGTAATTTTTTAACTTAATTATTTTGCTTATACTTAATATAATATCTTAAATACGTTTTTAATATCTGGTTAATTTTTTCCGTTTATTTATTTATTTATAGTTTAAAAATATTTAATAACTTATATTTTAAGTTAAATTATATTATTAAATTTAATTTAAATTTTAAGGTAAAAGTTATATCTTTATTTAAAATAATTTCCGATAGTAATCCGTATATATTAATAATATGTCGAAAGAAAATATATATTATTTACTCGGCGTCCGCATTTTCGTTATAAGGTAAAAAATAAGTTTTTTAATCGGTCGACGATTATGAAGATATTATCGTAATATATGTTCGTAAGTATATTTTTTAATAAAGGAAGTTTTGTAATAAAATTAAATATAATTAAATTTTATAGTTATTTAACAATTAGTAATAGCTATAATTTTTCGTATAGTTTATATCGTTTAGTCTTTATTTTAGTATAGATATTATACCAATATATAATTTTTATAAGGTTGGTTTTATTTTAAGAAAATAATATATCCGTTATAAACGTTTTAAGGTTTTATAAATCCCCGGATATACGTATAGTTAATATTCGTATATTTTTCGTAATAAGTCTTTTTGGTATTTTTTTAATATATTAATTTTATTTACTTTCAGGTTTTCAGGTAATGTATTATAGTATCGCTATATTTTTTTAATATATATTTGGCGCAAGTATTTTAATAATATTAATATGTCGTTATTATAAATATTCTTTTAGCATCCAATCGAAAATAGTCTATTATATTTTTATTTTAAAATTTTTTAAGTTTAATCGTTTGCTAGTAATATCCGTTCTACCGTTTTCAAATCCTTTACGATAAATAATAACGTAAT
Source organism: Monosporascus sp. CRB-8-3 (assembly GCA_004155055.1). Classification (NCBI taxonomy): domain Eukaryota; kingdom Fungi; phylum Ascomycota; class Sordariomycetes; order Xylariales; genus Monosporascus; species Monosporascus sp. CRB-8-3. The sequence continues at coordinate 9,742 of QJNZ01000773.1, forward strand.
CAAACTTTAAAAGGTATTTTACGAAACGTATTTATCGTTTAACTAGTTTTTTAATAGTAATAAAGTAAAAAGTATTTTTGTAATTTATACATACTTTTACTTAATGCTTATTTTTTTTAAAAATAATATATAAATTTCTTAAAAACTTTAACGATAGTTAAGAATTTTTTAACCTAAATAAGGTAATTTAATTTAGTACCGTATAATTTATAAAAATAAAAAGCGATAAAGTATAATTTTTTATTATTATTTCGTTAACAAATTACTATTCCCAGGGCGAAATTTAAAACGTCGGTTTTAAATTTTACTAGTTTGTTTAAGTTATATATTATCAAAACGGGTTCGATAATAAAGGTATTTTTAAGTTATTAAATGGCTTTTTCCGTAAGTAGGGCCTATATAAATCGTCGATTTTTCGTTATAAACTTTGTTAATAATATTATAATTTTGCTAAAATGTCGTATAAATCGTTAATAATAATTAATAAATTTAAAAGACGCTAATATTTTAATAATATTAATAAATATTTTCCAGTTTTTATTTAAAATAAATTTTTGAAAGTTTATTTTAATATATCTTAAAGTAATAATATTTTTTAAATACTCGATTTCCTAAATATAAAAGGTAATTTTCTTTTTACGTTAATTAAAAAATTAACGTTTTATAAAGCTTATAAAACCTTATAAACGTATTTTATAATTTTTTTTTATCTTTAAATAAACGAGGATATCGTCGAGATAATATATAATAAAAATGTTAAAATATTTTCGAAATACGTAATTAATTATCCGTTAAAAAGTTACTAGTACGTTTATAAATTCGAAAGGTATAATAAAATACTCGAATAATCCGTATTTCGTTTTAAAAGCTATTTTTTATTCGTTTTCCGATTTAATTCGAATTTAATTATATTTCTTTTCGTAAATTTAAAGCCGTAAATTATTCGGTATTTTATAATCGATTTTTCATTTTAATAATTATTAATAATAATATTTCATTTTTAACGGTAATATTATTAAATTATCGGTAATTAATAACAAATCGTAATTTCTCATTTTTTTGCGAAACGAAAAATATTAAATATCCGGCTAATAATTTAAAACGTTATATATATCCTTTTCGCAGTTTATCTTTCAAGTAATCGCGAAAAACGTATAATTTTACTTTATTTAAGTTAGAAATAAAATAAAAGGCGGTTATCGTACCGTTCTTAAAAATTATTTCGTAATTTTATGCGTTATATTAAAATAATTTTGTATTAAGTTTTTTTTAAAAAAGCTTTTTATATTCATAGTATTGTAGTAATACTTTTATTATTTATTCTGGTAATTTCTTAGGTTATATTCGTAAATTGTCGTTTATTTATCGAAATCGTACTTTAAGGTTCGCGATAACGTACGGTATATTTCTATTATACCCTTTATTTTAAATATATTTTATCTTTTTAGGTAATAAGGTTTTTATCGTATTTTTATACTTGTATTTATCGTTTTTTATAAATCGAATATTAAAATTTTAATTTTTTTCCCCTTATAATAAGAAATAAGCGGAAGCTTACTTAATTAGTTTTTTAATTAATTAAAAGGTTATATTAGCGTAATTATAATTTTCTAAAAATTATAACCTATTTATTTAATAAGATAATATCGAAATTAATAATTTATTTTTTTTCCTTTTATAAAAGTTTTAAAATAATCAATTTCACGTTTAACTTATTTATCGTCGTAAGTAAATTTTTAGCTTTCGGTATTCTCGATTTTATAAAAGTAATTCTTTTTTTTCTATATGTTAGGATTCGCGGTGCTAATCTAACTGTTATTAGTATTAAGATATGTGTATTACTTGGTTGTGTTTAGAATATATCTGTTCTAGGTGTAAAAGATTAATTAAAAAGGCGGGTGCGCTAGATTTATTTAAGACGCGTTCGGGTAAGCGTTATACGAGTTAATTAACTTTGTTACATATTAACGTACCGAATATTAATACGCCTTTTTGTGTTATGTATATATTCGAAAACTTTAGGAAAAATTTTATTTAATACGTTTGGGAATCGAATTTTAATTTCTGTATAAAAAATTAATAAAAGATTATTAAAAATTAAGGGAAAAGTAATGAAAAATAATTTGCATAGTTCGGAATTGAATTTTTAATTTGCGTAGAAAAGTTAAGTTATGTATTATATTAACCCGTTATATTAAGTGGCCGGCTTTTTTATATTATTATTCTATTATAACCGTACCGGGTTATGGGATTTATTTTTTCCGAAACGTTTCGGATTAAGTTAGGCGTTAATATAGGAAAACGTTTTATTACGTTAACCTATTATGTTATAAGTTTTATAATTTTAAAAATCGGATTTAGTTTTTAACGGTAATATTAATAAGTAATTAAAACTTTTATTTTTTAAATTTCTTTTGTAAAAGGTTATGGAATACAAATTTTTTTTCGGTTAATTACGGGATATTAATTAGCTGTAAGTTATATATAAGATATTAGCGTTTTTAGGTAAAAATTAATGTAAAGGGTTCTAAGGAAATATAAATAAGTAATTTTATAAAAGGTTAAAGTTTTAAAATTAATAAGTAAATGGATATTTTCGGGTAATTGTAAGAAAAATGCCGTAGGTGTTGCTTTTAGTAATAAGAAATAGGTTTTAATAAGGGAACGCCCTTTTTTCTATATAAAGGGAATCCGGCAGGATTATTTTTTTATTAATTATTTTAATTAAATTTTAAATATTTTTTAGATTTTTTTAAGATTTAAGTTGGTAATAAATTTGTTATATATTGCTTTATTTAATAACTTAATAAATCCGCTAATAAGGTTTTTTATATTTTTAATATATTTAACCTTTATTCCGTTTTCTTAGATTTCCTAGCGTATATAATAGTATTTAACGCGTATATAGCGTTTTTTTTTCTAATATAACGCTTTTTTTAACTTATTTTTTCGTACCGTTATTATTTTTAAAAACGGTAATAAAGTTTTTAGGTATAAAGTTAAATTTTTCGAAAAAAATCCGTACGTTTATTATTTCGGTAATTACGGTATTTAATATTACGTATTTAATTTCCGAAATATATTTTATAATAATTTGCTGTTATTTTAATACTTATATTACCGCGCTTTTTGTTATAAATAAAACGTAATTAATAGTAAATTTAATTATATTAGAATTATTTATAAAGTTTATATTAATTATTATAAATAGTCTTAATTTATTATAAACGTAATAAGGGTATTTTTCGTTAAATTTTCGGTATTAAATAAATAATTTTAACATTTTTTTTAAGTATTTTAAAAAAAGTTTAATATATTTTCGATATTTAAAGGACGGGTTATTTATATATTACGTTTATATAAACGTTAGAAACGTTATATTTAATTTAATTATACAATTAAAAAAATTAAATTCGTTAATAAAATTAGTATAATCGAAAATATTTTATTTATTAACTTTATTTTTATAACGTACTACGTATCTTAAATATTTTTTAACGAAAAAAAATTAGTTTTATTTTTATATTATTAATATTTAAGTTTATTAACGTTTTATTAATATATTAATTTTAATTAAAGCGGACGTTATTTATTTCGAACAATCGAACGATACGTATACCGAAATATTAATCTGCCGTTCCGAAATTATTTATCGGGACGTCGCCGGCAATAACGCTTATTATAATTTTTAAACGTATTTTGTTAAAGCCGAAAAATAAAAAATTATCGATATATAAAACGATTATATTACGGGTTTTCGCGTTAAAATATATCGTATCGTTAAATAATAATAACTTAAAGCCGTATTTGTTAAATATTATTCGGATTTTCTTTTGTTATACGGTATTAGTTTGCTTTAACCCGTATAAGGCGTTTATTAATTTAATAATTTTTTAAGCGCAAAATTAAAACGTTATTTTTTTATCTAGATATATATCGAAATATTCCTATAATAAAGGGAAACGTTTTATAAAAATTTGCTTTTTTAAGTTATTATTTAAATAAATAAGGATAAAATCAATTTATTAGATATATTACTTTATAAAGGTTACAAACGTTATAAAATACGTTAATATACCGCGCGTACTGTAATTATAATTATTTCGTTATAATAAACTCCCTTTTCGTTAAGTAAAACCGTATATAACAATACAAGCCTTATATTTCTTTTTTAAAATTTATTTAATATTTATCAGATAAACTTTAATAATTTTAATCGTTAGTTTAAAAATAAAGGTTCCCCGTTATAGGTTTTTTTTTTTAATTTTTTTATAAATAACTTTAAGCTATATATTTTATTTAATGCTAATTATAGCTTCCTTAAAATTAAGCCCGTTATTATTTACGTTAAATAAACGGTAAATATTATTGTTAAATATTTTACGTACGTATATTTTTTCGTAAATTTGTTAAATTATATTACGGTTATTTAAATTTTTATAAAAGTTATTTTCCGATTCGTTAAAAAAATTAAAATTATAGATGCCCGGATAAAAATTAACGTTTTTTTTAGTTAAGGCCGTTATAATCTCGGGGTTTTTATTAAATGCCTTATATATATATAATTCGGGTTTAATTTTCCTCGGTTTGCCCAGTTTTTATTTTATAGTTTTCGTTTCGTTATCCGTTTAGTAATTTAATATAACGTTATTATTATAGTTATAAACGTTAACGCCTTTTTTCGAGGTCGGTAACGGAATTTACGCTATATATAAAAAGGTAAAAACTTTATAACATTTTTCGAGTTAAATAGTTTATTTATTTTATTTATTATACCTATCTTTTCGTAAATTCGTATATACGGTATAATTAAAAAACAACTACCTTTTAATAACTAGACTTTATAATTATAAGTACCTTAATAACTTAAAAATAAACCTTTAGCATTTCGTATTTTTAGTTTTTTAATTTTAATTCGATAATTTTCGTTAATTAAAACCGTATAACGGCTGCTAATAATACGTAAATACGCGTTATCTAGCTTACTCGTTTATTTTTTATCGCTTAATACCCGATTATAATATTCCCATAATATAATATAATTAATTATAAATTATCTAATACGATTTAACGTATAAGTTATTATTTTTATAACGTAATCCTAAAAATAAATCGGGATACGTATTTAAATAACCGTAACGTAAACGTTATTTTAAACGATTTATATATTTCGTTCCGGAACGTCGTTCTGGTATTAATTATATGCAAGATCAAGTGCTATTCGGGGTATCTTGCTATATACATACATACAACATACAACATACAGCTGATCTATTTACTAAATACATGCACAATTGGTTTGGCACAAAACGCGACCGGGAAACACCCCTTAAAAACCGTCCCTTCTTGGTAAAGGCCGGAAAAACGCAATGCGGGTTATAGGTGCACGATAACAAACCGTAATTAAGTATACGATTAATTTGATTAGTTGGTTCCCAAAGCCCTTAACCTTTTTAATTGTCGCCGACACGGTGGTAGAGCCGAAGCCCCAATTGGTCTAGCTTTTTTAGGCTGGCGTTACTTAAAAAAACGGTAACCCAAGCTGGATTCGAACCAGCTGCCTTTTAAGATTAACCGAAACAGGGTACCTAAGCCTGTCGCAATTAAAAAAGACACCCAGGCTCGTAACCACTAAGCTATTAGGCCGGTATTAATTATATAAATTAAAGTTAATTAATTTAACGTTTTCGGTATCGTAAAAAATTTCGAATAAATTTATTTTAAATTCCTTTTTTTTAATAATACGAAAAGTTTTAATTATCTTATTATTTAAGGTTAACCTGGTTTTTACGTTCGTTATATATAAATAAAGATATTATTAAATTTCGTTTTTAGTTTTATATACTTTAAAAATATAGTAACGGCTAACGTTATTTATAATTAAGCTATAATACGCGTTACCGTCGATCGTAACAGGTTTAATTTAGCTTACGTTATATTAAAATAATTTTTTAACGTATATTTCTTTTTTCTAAGAATTTTTCGAAAACATTTTAATAGTTTTAATTTAATTATAAGTTTTATAAACGATCGGTTCGATATTTATTTCGTTTAAATCTATTCTTATAATTATCTTAATAATTTATTTTAACCGTTTATTATTAGAATAATATAAACGGCGATGTTAAAAAACGAACTTCTTTAATATTACTTTTATTATTAAAATCTTTTTATTAACAGTAAAAACTTATAAGATTTTTAATATTTCGTTTATTTTACCTGATACTATTTTTAATACGTATCCTTATTAAGTTTCGTCGGTTAAACCGCTTATAAAAAGCTTTTTTCGTCCGTACGTTTAAAGGAAAAAACGCTTTTTAAAGACGTTTATCGTAATTAACTTCGTACCGTTATTATTAATTAAATAATTTCGATTAAAGTATTCTTTTCGTTTATAAAAAATTTTTCTAAAGAAAATTCGTAATAAAAAAAGAGGTACGTATAATATAAATCGTAAAACGATTAAATTACATTCGTTTTTAACCCTTTTAAAATCCCAGTTAATTATACTAATTATTTTGGTTTAAATTAATTTTCCTTTAGTAATAATTATAAACTTCTTATCTCGTATATTTAGCAATTATTTCGAAAAATAATCCTTAGCGTTATTTGTAATAAATACGTTAATTCTCGAATTTTATAATATTTCGTTAAGGTTTTCCTTATATATATTATATAATTAAAGGATTAAAGCAGGGGTTTATTTTAAATGTACTTATCTTTAAATTCCTTGCTAAAGCTTTCCGTAATTAACTTTATACCTGCTTTTAAGCGTAGCACCAGTTCGTTATCGGCTATATTACTAGGCGCATATATGTCGCTTTCTTTAATAGAAACGGCAACGCCCTTTAAAACGTTATTTTGCTACGTAACGCCTTTAATACTTTCTATAATACGATTAAATAGTTTTATAATTTTTTTAATTTCCGATTAATTAACTTTTGCGGTATACCTAGCTTGGTATCTTTTAAAAGGCTGATTATATAGGTCCTTAAGATTATCTAGGATAAAATACGCTTTTAATAAACGTTACTAACCGTTAGAGTTATTATTGTTATTATTATTGTTATTATTAAACCTGCCGTTATTACCGTTTTATCTATTATTACGTTAACCGTTTTATTAATTATTATTATTTCTATTTTTCTTAGGTTTTCGGTAATCCTTAGTTAAATAACTATATTTCTTATAATTTTAATAAAAAGATTCGCTTTTGGCGTTTTATAAAGGCTTATCACTGTTATTTTTCCCCTTATTATTATTATTATTATTACTTTAAACGTTATAACTTTAGTTTTAAATTTATTATTACCGTTTCTATTACCTTTAGCTTTTTTATTCGGTAATAAAATTCGTTATTAAAATTATCTATTAGATAATAGATTATATAATCGGTTTTGCGAAATATAAAACTTATTATTTAATATTAATTATTTGCTATATTTTTAACGGCGGTTGAGAATATAATAATTTATTAATTTTTATTTAGTTTTATACTGTATTTTTTAACTTTACGGATTAACTTTTAAAATTTCGTAATAAAAACGATTAAGTCCTTACCGTCGTAACGGTACTGGTTTAATTTTTTTCAGAAAAAACGTTAACGGGTTTTTCTAATTATAACATAAGTTTTACGGAAAGTTTTTAATATTTTCAAACTTTTTTTAATTCCGGTAACGAATTTTAAAAACGTCCGACGTATCGTTTTAGTAATTACTTTCACCAGACGCAACTTATTAAAAATAAAAAGCTTTATTCCATTTTTATAACTTATCTTTTTAAATACGAAATTTAAGGCGTTTTTTTAAAATTTTTAATTTTTAAAACCCTTTAGGTGGTTTTCTTTATTTAAGGCGAAATCTAAACGTTTTTAACGGAGGGCGGAATTTTTTTTTCTTGGATTTTTTCTTTTTATACTTCGTTTTTTTATTTTTCTTATTACAGCTATAATAACGTTTTTTCCGATTATTATTATTCGAATTATTTAAATTACTTTCCGAATCCGAATTTAAATTTAAATCCGAAAACGATAATAAGGAATTAAATAATAAAAAAAAGCTATTACTACTTTCTTTACCGCTACCGCCTTTTCCGCCGTTACGTTTACCGTTATCTTATAACGAAGGCGAAAAAAGTAATAATAAAAACCGTTTCGATAAGTATAATAATAACGTTATTATTTATAGGCCGTTACTAACCAGGTTCCGTTAAGGATCCGTAAAATCTTTTTTTTTTAAAAAGGCGTTTTCTTTGCCTTTCTCTTTTCCTTAGGTTTTTCGTTATATTTTAAGTTTTTAATAACAATTCTAAAGCTCCCGTTAAATATTCCAATCGGCTTTAATAATCCCGGTTTCGTTAACGGGCTATTGCTAAGATAAGAATCAACTTCCTTTGCCAGCATCGCTTTAAAACGCTTAGATCTATCTTTATATAGATTATTTATAATATAGGTGTACTGGAATTATTCCTTTAAGGCCCGTTAATCCTGTTTAACCAATTAACGTTATTTTCGTTCAGTAATTACTTTATTAATTAATAACTCGATTTATTTACGTAAATACCTTATATCCGTATAAAAACATTTTATTTTAAAATAAAATTTTAATAAATCCGTAAAAGTATTTTAAGTTTTTAAAGTTTCCCCTTATTAAATAACGTAAGAATTATGTAAAAATATTAATTAATCGTTTTAATAAAATTCTATCGTATAATATATACTTAACCGAATAAACTTATTTTCGTAACTACTACCGATTACTCTAATTTTAGGCCGGTTAATTAAAACTTCGTAATACGTTAATTATAATCTCGTAACAATATACTGCAAATAATAAAGACAAAAAAACTTTTACTGTAATCTTTTTTTTTAAAAACCAGAAAATATTACTATATTAAGATTTGCGGTATTAATCTAACTATTATTAGTATTAAGATATATATATTATTTAGTTGTATCTAAAATATATCTGTTCTAAGTGCAAAAGACTAGCTAAAAAAATAGGTGCGCTGGACCTACTCAAGACGCGTTCGGGTAAACGTTACACGGGCTAACTAACCCTGTTGCATGCTAACGCACCGAATCCTAACACTATAGTAATTTTAACCGATTTATTATTTCCGGATTAATATAACTAGTAATTGTCGCTCCGTAATCTATTATTACGGTATATCAGTTTTTTAAGTATAAAGTTTTATTTTATTCTTTATATCACCGTATTTATTTTTCTATTTTTTATATTATTTATTATATTTGCTAGTAACGTAATTTTTTCTTTTGTAATCGCATTAAAAACGTAGTGGTATTAATAAGTTTTTATTGCTTTTTATGTTCTTTTAGTTAATTTAATAGTTTGCCAATTCGTAATTAAATTCTATTAATCGTTTTTTTTTCCTTATTATTCTTTTATTATTTTTCGGGTATTAATTTTTATATTTTCTGATAAAGTTTTTTTAGTTTTTTATATTAAAAAGCCTTATATCCGGTTTTTCTATAGTTAAAATATTTAAATAGGATTCATCTTTATTATCAAACTATTCTAATTTTTATAAGGCTTAATTTAATATCGTATAATATATTAGCGTATCGTAAAACGTTTGCCGTATATTTAGGTCGATTACTTTGTTACGTTTTAGAATATCGAATTTTTGAAACGTATTATCGATTATTAATTTTAACCGTTATCGTAATATAATTTGTTAAATTTTTAAGACGATATTTCTTAAAAAGCTTTTCTTAAACTTTTTTTTAAATCGTTAAAAAATTTATTTATAAAGGCCTTTTGTTCTTATTCGATTTTAGATACCAATTAAATAAATATGTTATTATAAATTAAAACGGCTTTTTTTAGCATAATTTTTTAATTTAAATTTCTTTTTTTAATTTTTTCGTTTATTACTTTAAAAGCTTTTTCTAAAACGTTTTTAAATTTCTTATAATTGTTATATATTAACTAAACCTTTAAATTCTATTATTTAAGGGGAAAATTAACGTATTTTCGGAGTGCGGGCTTAAATTACACAGCCGTATTACCGGTAAATAATTTTATTATAAGTTTTATTCGGGCCGTAAAATTGGCAAACCGGAGAGAAAAATACCAGAGATATATTCGATATTAGGTTAAGAATAATTGCAACTTAATAAAAGTTCAGTTAAAAAATTCGGGCCTAAGTAATTTTAAAAAGTTTTTAAGTTTTTTAGTAATTGTTAATTAAATCGTTTGAAAACTTTTGTTACGGGAAAACGTTCCTTTAGCCCTTTTTTTTCCCTTGCTTTTTTCCTTAAGGCGTTTATACGTAGCCTGGAATAAAACGGTAAGGTTAATTTTTTTTTCTAATTAAATAATACAGTTCGTAATAACGTTAAGTTTTTTTAAGATTTTATTTGTTAAAGATAGAGACGTTTTTTTTCGTTATCGGAATTTATGGTTTTTTTAGAAATTTCGTAAGCGGGTTGTTTTTTAATTTGTTTACTAATAAATATAGTATTAATAAAAATTGCTTAAAATTTAATAATATTATTAAATAAAAGCTTATAACGTATAACGGTTAAGTTAATTAATTAATTATTAAACTAAGTCGTACGGTTTATATTAATAATTATATTACGAGATTTAAATAACGAAAATAACTTAATTACGTTTAATAATATTAAGGGTATTTTAAGTAATTAAGTTATATTTTAAGCTAGTATTATTTAAAGAGACTTGCTATTTGTACTGTATCCCCCTTGCTATTCGTACTGTGTGCCCCACCTTCCAGCTGATATCCACCTGGCATAGCTGTCAGTTTCCAACTAGTTCCACCCTGAGATCCGACGCGTTACGGCCGTACCTACCGTTTTTTCCAGGATTCGGGATAGCCGTTATAGCCGAAATAACGCATTGTTATTGTAACGAAGTTGTTATAACTGTTACAGAAGGGTTGCAGTTAAAGAAGATAATTATAGCTAAAAGCGTTCCAATTGTAACTGGGAGCTGACAGGTGGCAGATCTGTGGCGGCTGTAAGCAACTGTTAAAAGTGGGACACAGCACGAATAGCAAGGGGGATACAGCACAAATAGCAAATCTCTATTTAAAATATAAAAAAAACAAACGTATATATCTTATTATAAAAACCTAGATTTTCGATAGATTTCGTTATCTTTATAGATTTATCGGAATTAGATCTATATGGATTTATTTAGATCTTAATTATTAGAGGAGATTCAAATGACGTAATATTTATGGTGGGTCCGGTCGCCCTTGGTAGCTAGGCCCAACCAGGTCGTGACAATTAGGGGCTGTAATTGTATGCAGTTGATATGACAGGTGGCAGCGTTGTAGCAGGTGGCTGACAGGTGTAAATTGTACCTCACTGCGTAAATAGCAAAAGGTTCACTGCGCAAACAGCAAATCTCTTATTAATATGGATAAGTTCGACGGTTTGAAAGATAGCTAAATTGCTCTTGTTTTCAATCAATCAGCTCAAGAGTCTCCAGTGTCGACCACTGCCTGCCATTATGCTGCAATACCGATGTTCCTTATACTGCCTTTTACTGAACCTACGCCCAGCCAAAATCCCCCTTCAAGTGCATTTTCAACAAATCATTCTTTACAATTTCCTGCCTTCTCGCAACCAGATCGTCAACGCTCCAATTGACCGATATGGCCCGGCCAGACAAGAATTTCGCATTGTCTCCAGCCAACCACACAACTACACCCCCCACCAGCTCCGGCTCGTTGGTATCCAGGTGCCAGTACTGCTCCAACAACATATCGGTCTTCACGATGCCGGGGTGCAGCGAAATTGCTATGATGTTAGGATAACTAGCAGCAATGTCACTGACGAGTTTCTGTCCCGCCAGCTTGCTAGTAGCATACCCGCTCATATGCGGGTAGGAACCCCAGGCACCGCCAGTGGTTATGTTAACTATGACAGCAGGTGCGCCAATGGGGAGTGACTGAAGAAAGGACTGCGTGACGATAAACGTCCCTTTGGTGTTGATTTCCTAGAGTTATGACGTTAGAGCTGTACGCGTATTGCATTGGACTGTCTCCCCAAAGGCAGCACTAACAAAGTTCTTCCACCACTCTTCCAGATCCAACTCATGAATTTGGCCGCCACCGGACATCACAGCAGCATTGTGAACAAGGACATCTGCATGCCCAAACTTATCCTTCACCAGCTTGAAGAGCTTAGTGACTGAGTCTTTGTTGCTGATATCAGCCGTCACCGCGAGGATTTGTGTATCATGGTTGATAAGTCGGATAGATTGTTCCACGGTTCTGAGTTTCTCCGAGTTGGTAGCCACGAGCACGATGCCTTTTGCGCCAGCTTTAGCTACCGCTGGAGCAATGCCCTAATTCCATGTATAAGCCAACATGTAGTGGGGGATAAGTTACTTTAGAACCTCATTACATTTGAGCCAATGCCACGGCTGGCGCCAGTGATAACGACGATTTTGCCAGCTAGAGATAGCTCTGGCCTCGTGGGATCAACAGAGGGATACACATCTCGGTAGACGTGTGGGGTGCCCTGTATGCTGGGGTTTGTGAATACTTGTCCGCTGATAATGACTTCTCTGAGCTACCCCACTCACGGTGTCACATGAATATCCGAAGAAACGGAAGAGCTTGAATCTTCCAACGCCATGATGGTGAGTTCACCTCTCCTGTGGGATGCAAAGATGATAAACAAGCGAGAAAAGAGATGGTAAAACTAGGTACTTTAAAGGCGAATAAGCTTCCAAATAGAGCCGAAAAGAAAACCCTTATTTCAATGTTGAGTTATCTGCGCCCTCTCTACTGGTCTAGTACTTATATGACTATATTCGTGGTCGGACTGTCCCTACGACATGGCCGAAGTCTCTGTCGCATGCTATCCTCTAGATCAGTCGTGCGTATACCATTTGTAATCTCCTATGCCCGAATTTCAACAAAGAATGATTTGTAAGTCTTAATCATCTTGCTATGTGGAGACTGGGCTCCTAAAGGTTACCTTACTTAGGTGTCTGAACGCATTAGACCTGTCAATCTTGGTGCTCCCCTCACACAACAGCTAGACAGTCGGATGTGGCGCACACAGAGGAACAATAGTGCTCCACTCCTTGAGTTTCACCGTGGTTAAAGAAGAGCCCACCTTGCCAGAGCCGGGCCTCATAGGCGCTGGGTTAAATTGCCATCTTGGTGTACCTTTCACTTTGATCGCAACCAACACCCCCACCGTACAACAGTAAACAGCCGGTATTGGTCGGACCTCCCAATCTCTATGCCTAGTATTTCGGTTTCGCTGCTTGGTAATCAGTTCGTAGCGGAATCGTCACGAAGAATAAACGGCACCATCACACTCGTCATTATCATATGTACGAGGAACAAGCTAGTAGCAGCCTTGTTGCGTACCGAGTAAAATGCATTCGACATTTCAAGGGCGGACCTGGGAGAAGGTGTTTTGGCTCCTCTCTTGGCAAAACGTTGTTGTATAGCACGCCCCGTGAGCTTGGCAAATAGACTACCCTCACGGATCATAACACCAGCACGGACCACATTGTGTCCGGGGACGCTTCTAGCGGTATCCTAGTAGTCTCTCCAACCCATTGCAGACCTTCGATTGGTGATCTTCAGGCAGGTCGTATTTCGGCACTTTCCAGGCTCAAGCAAGGCCCATATCATGTATGAAGAACATATGCCAAGCCTCTTTCACTTAGTAAAGGAGATTTTCCGGACTGGGGGATGATCCGCTAATTATGCTTCTCTGCCTGAAAGTCTCCGAAAGGAGACTTTCCGGGCTGGAGGTTGTTCCGCTAATTGTGTTTCTCTACTAGAAAGTCTCCGAATGGACTTGTTACGGAACATGGCTCCTGCTAGGGTAGACCCTTCGTGTTGTATGACGAATGCCAATAGTCTTAGGACTAAGACGCCCCAAGTAGCAAACTGAATGCTCAAGACTAAGCCGTTCCCATCAAAATAGGGCGAAGATCTCTAGAGAGCTGTAGAATACAGAGATCTGTAGCTAGAATGATTTACTAAATTAGACTTGTCGTTCTGACTTATTTTTTCACCTCCCAGTTGAAACTTCATTGCTCAGCGAGGGATAGTCTAGTCTCTACTGCGCTAGACAAGATGCAACTCTCCATGATCCCACACGTTCTATATTATAAATTTCTAGCCGAAGTAAGATGCTTCATATATTGAAGACCAGGTGTCCATTCATGACACAATAAGAAATGCGGTTCTTGGATTGCTTGGTCCATTTGGAGTCAAACGAAGCACGATGTACAATGGTCACTTGGGTAGCTGCATACATGACTCTAAACCCCAAATATAGTCCTCATACAGCTTAATACACTAAGCCACTATCCATTGCATTTCAACAGGTCATTGATCGCGTTGGGACAGGATGGCGAGAGCTCCAATATAATGCTATATGTACAATGGATAAAGATACGAAATTGCGACCGAAAAGGGGAGATCAAAATTACGAAGAGAGCCAACAATTGGATCGTCACGCTCGAAACCAGAGACACATGCAATGTTGCTAATTCATTGAATTGCTACCTGTGGAGACACTCATTCACCATCTTGACGTCCCATCGAAAACCGGAGGGTCCATTTGATGCATAGCGCTTCGTTCCGGCTTACGCAGGAGTAATCTGCGGTTTGATCAGCTCCAAGCCTCTCTTGAAATCATAAACCTTGTCCCCGATGCCAAGTTCCTTCAGAGAGATAGTTTCCTGAGGTTTGTAGCTGTACCAATCAGGATATTGCTCACTGAACCGAAGTTGACTAGCAAATTCAGCCCCAAACACGGGGCCATACAACTTCGCAATCTCCGAGTCAGGAAGCTCGGCATAGACGGCAGTTTTACCAGTCGCCTTGCTCCAGCCCTCCGTGACCTCTACCCAGGAGATAAGGTCAGTCAGAACGGGAACGTATTTCCCGAACGTCTTTTGCGGCTGAGCGAAGATGGCCTGGACGGCAAGGCCTGTGTTGACCGAGACTATTCCAGCAACCGGGACGATACCATCGGGCTTCGAAGGTTGGGGGAAAATGTAGGCACCGTTGAATGGCTGCGGCGCCATGATCGGACTGTTAACGAGGTTGTCGAGGTACCAGCCCATCCAGACCTCAGTCGTCTTGGCTGCCAGCTTGGGCAGCTTCTCCCTGACGTACTCGCCGCCCCTGGCCTTGGCGTCCCAGTGAGGGCACGGGAACTTGCCACCTGAGATCTTGTCGCAGTTGGGCATGGTGCTGAGGACCAAGTGTTTCAAAGCCGGCAGTTCGTTGGCTACGGTAGCAACATTGACAAACTGATTTGTCTCGCGGCGCTCTGCAGCTTCGATGCCGTCTTTAGGCGCAATGGCCCAGAAGTCGGTCGTACAAAAAATATATTCAGCGCCCTCGAACGCTTTAGGAAGAGTCTTCGGATCCTCGAGGTCGGCTTGTACCACTTCGATGCCCAAAGCGGCGAGTTCCTTAGCTTTGTCGCTAGTCGGGTTCCGTGTGAGGCCTCGCACCTTGTAAGCCTGATCCTTGGCTAAGGTACGGGCGACAGAGCCCCCTTGAATGCCCGTGGCGCCTGTAACTACGATGAGAGACATTGTTCGACAAGAGTTTTGATTTGAAGTATGATGTTCCGTTATTTTCCTAGACGATTGGAGCTTGGTATTTTGGCCGGCTCATGTTTCGCCTGAACCGAGAACTTTATATTTTTGCGTCCTCATTATACGTCCCGATTCTCGGATTCTTAAGAGACATCTACACCCCGAAGGCCAGTGCCTCTGAGTAGCTTAACAACCAGTAAGGCTCGGTTGCTCGAACCCGCATGGAGACATGATTCAGCTGCCGCGCTTGCCGGACTTGAAATTATTACATAAAATTGGAGAGAACAGAAACGAGGGGTGTCTAGCATTAGTCAGATTGAAGTTATTGCCTTCGCAGAGTCGCATTACTCTACGATGTTCCCCCTCAAGCGGGTTGTTCGGTGCACCAACTTTCGCAGATCCCCAATCCCTGCGATTGTGATTTCGGTAGTTGGTTTGGATGTGGATCATGTAACTAGCCTCAAGGGCCGTCTGTGAAATGTTAAGTCAGAATTGACAAATGACGATCGTATGACGCCGGTCCGAATTCGACTATTTGGCCAATCGTCGCGACAGCGTATTTGTAATCGCTTATGTAAAGATGTGAAATATTTCAAACGTCGGCCGGTGTCTTGTGCACGGGTTTGATTACATAAAATCACTTTCAACAAACATGCAGGAGGCTGTCTATACCTTCAGTTTTCTCATCGCTCGTTATTCCTTGGTACCTGTTAAAGTGGAGGTCAAGGTCTAGCTACCAAGCACAGTGGCACGTTCTCCTGTCAGTGTTGTGTATATATAGAAGGCCTCTGCCACCTACATAGACAACAAGCAGAACGTATTGACATGCATGCTCATTATCCTGTATTTCAGCAGTACCAAGGGGACATTGATCGACATTGACGTTACCGATAACCGACCAGACCAATCATCTACGCATTTCAAGACGATTCACCTTGACACGGGCTCAATGTCGACTAAGAAGGCTATTCTCATAACCGGTGCGACTGGCAAGCAGGGTGGAGCCACTATTGACGCCTTGTTGGACGCTGGAGCAACTTCCGCCTACGACCTTCTCGCTGTGACACGCAGTCCTGAGTCCCCCTCGGCGAAGAAGCTCGAGTCACGTGGTGTCAAGATCGTCAAAGGGGATTTAAATGATATATCGGGCTTGTTCGCAAACGCAAAGCGGGCGATTGGCGGAGTAGATCCAAAAATTTGGGGCGTCCTTGGTGTGCAGGTTAGCAAATCCTCCCGGTCCTCATTTAGTTAGCCTCAGTAACTCATTACGTCTAGGTATTCATGGGGAAGGGCGCATCAGTTCATACAGAGGAGTCCCAGGGGAAGGCATTAGTCGACGGGGCTCTCGCTAATGGAGTCGAATTTTTCGTCTACGCGTCTGTCGATCGTGGTGGTCTAAAGTCGTACGACAATGAGCTCCCCGAAGTTCCGCACTTTAGAAGCAAGTATAACATCGAGCACCACCTAGTCGACCAGTCAAAAGACCGAATGAGCTGGACCATATTACGACCTGTGTTCTTCATGGATAACATCGTGCCTGGATCCGCAACCAAGCTCACAGCGACGATGTGGAAGGCCGGTCTCAAAGAGAAGCCACTTCAGCTCATCGCGATTAAGGACATTGGTTGGTTTGCTGCTCAGGCGTTTTTAAACCCGGACAAATATTCTGGCCGTGGATTATCCCTTGCCGGTGATTCCCTGACGTTTGCTGAAGCGAATGCTACCTTTAGCCGCAAAGTTGGCCATGAGATCCCCACGACCTTCGGCCCAGTGGGGAAAGCTGTCATGAAGCTGGTACCCGAGTTTGGTGGCATGTTTCGGTGGTTTTATGCTTCAGGATATGATGCAGATATTCAGGCATTGAAAAGGGAGCACCCCGGGTTGCTTAGTTGGTCGGATTGGGTTGAACAGGAGGCCAAGCACCTGTGGGCTAGTAAGTAAACGAATGGTCGAGGGCTCATGTAGACAGGGTGTCGAGCTGTCAGAGGACAGCGGAGTGAATAAGGGGATACCAAGAAGGGTTGGATAATATCAGTTTAATTTCTAAAGATTGCTAGTTCCTGTACAGTACTCCTTCTCATCCCCTTGTCACCTATTATTGCCATATTATAGCGAGAAGAACAGCAGTGGTGTGGGCGGTTGACGTGCAGATTTGCCACTCGTCCAATCACTGTCGTCCGTGTCCTTACCATCTGGTGTCAAGATAGAAACGTGCAAACAAGGGTAAAGTTGCATGTCGCTTGCGACTTTGAACTTACCGTTGTCGAGATGCTGCCGTCTGCCGAGCTTGTACAGTAAAACGTGTTTATAGCCAGTAAACCGACCTAATAGTCGCAGCATCAGAACGAATGCCCAGCGATTCACACCGAAATCAAACGACAACCACGGACATGACGTTTACAGGGAAACTAGACAAGAAAACCACTCGACACCACTCCGTATTCGATTCGGCGGCAGAGCGATCTTGGCTTTGACGGCTTCTGAGATTGCAAGTTGACGCCTCTGTGCCAGCCTTGGGCTCGCGTACGACGCGCTGCACGCGGCATTTCCAACCCTCGACGGGGTAGCAACGAGGAACCGAACAATCAAAGCAGGATAGTCGCAGGTGGTTTGATGATTATACAGGGGTGGTAATCATCGATGATCTTGTGGCAAGACATGGTCTGCCTACCGAAAGCGTTTGGGCACTCCGGCACGGAGACGGCTGTAGGCAATGGGAAGCTGGAGCTGATAGGGGGGCTGAAGGAGGACTGATGCAAGCTGAGCCGAAGCTTGGCCAGGGGTGAGCAGGTCGTACAAGCGGCCACAGGTACCGACTGAGAAGTCGTTTGAGTTTCGTCTCAGGATACCAAAGAAACCAACATATAACAACCAGAAACGAAGAAGTTGAAGGCAGGTGACGTTGGTTCAATTGAGCTAAGGTTGAGACTGGCCGCCTGGACATGATTCTTTTAACTGAGGAATACCACAAATTAACGCCGCGGAGAATCATGAGAATGGGTTGGTTAGCATTCGTCGCGCGCGACGAGTTCCGGACATAGCCATGCACAGCTTCGTCTGGAGCGAGTTCTGCGAAGAAGCTCGCAAGATCCTTGTCTTCGGAACAACCTCAGTCAAAACCGACTCCATTACAGGCTTCCTTAGGGAAGCTCAATATCCGGGGCCAGCCGCTGTTTGTGGCCGCAGAAGACTACGAACCAGGTCTGGACCCTCGACTCGTACTTGACCCTGATGGACATATTACGAACAATAATCTCCGATAGATAACCGGATGCGTTTATCACCAGTGATAGTGTCCCAACTGCATATACACAGATATTTGGAACGCCGTGTTGACAGCTAACAACTACGGGGGCATTACCAATTGTGAGCTTGTCCGTTTACGGAGGGCTTTGAACTTCAAAGCCTATCTTTAAGCAGTAAACTGTTGAGTGTTAGGGTCTCTTAGGAATGCGGTATATTCGTACCGTGGTGGAGGCTGCCAAGCTCTACAAGTTCCAACTTCCACCTCAAAAGGGGCTTGGATAAAACGCATTCAGAAGGATGAAATAGTGATCCTCTGGCTGGTGAGCTAGAATTTGGCATAGCATGATTGCCGAGCGATGATAGGCCGGCTGTCTCCGGCAGGTACACACCAGGTTCGGCTTGATGATAGTCCTTGTTCGTGGCTCACTTGCCGAGAAGAATTGCCGCCCCGCTCCGATAGCATGCCAAGCTATTGCCGCAACAGCGGGTTGAAAACCTAAGTTAACATACCAAGAAGAATTCTTTCGGAGTCGAAACCGCTTGGTATTATCAACTCATGGAGTTAATCCCCTGAACGGCTCATACTGCGATCGACTCGCAACTTGTGTATGACGGAACGGTACCCGTGTATAGTGGAATGCGGGCCAGGGTTATAGGCGTGCATCGATCATGGCATCTCCTGGGATACTCTATGTCACTATGCAGCCCAGACCGGGGCTGCCACTAGGGCAGTTTCACGAGTGGTACAACAACGAACACGGCCCGGCCCGCCTTCGATTGCCGGAGATCTTCACGAATGGGCTGCGATATCAAGCGGCCGATGGACAGGAACCAACATTCCTCGCGTATTACGACGTCAAGTCCATGCCCCTCTTGGAGACCGAAACCTACACCAGCCTCCGAGCCAGTCGGTCACCTCGGGAGGCTGAGACGATCGGCCAGGTGGACGTGAAACGTTATTTCTGGGACCTGGTTTCGACGAGGCAATCGCCTCTCCTCATGCCGATCGAGCAGCTCACGGACGACGAGGCCGAGGGCTTAGTTCTGGTCGCGACCGAGATCAGCCTCAAAGATACGGCAAACTCCGAAGCCGAAGTCCGGAAGTGGTGCGCGGAACAGCACGTGGAGATGATGTCTAAAGTGCCCGGCTGGCTCCGGTCGCGGTTATTCCGAACGTCGAATCTTGAGACCCGGAAGCCAGTGTCGTTCCTGATTCTTTCCGACTATGCGAAAGAGAATGGATTGGACAGTGAGAAATGTGGGGTTGCGACGGCGACGCAGTTGACGGAGGACGTATTTTCCAAGTATGCGAATCTACCCGCTAGACGTCGGTACTCCCTCTTCTATATATTCGGACCTGCGCCGCGAGATTTGGATAACCTATCTCGACTGCAGTCTGGGTTGCACACGACATTCCAGTCTCCGGATTTCAAAACCATCACCACGAATGATCCGGCCCCATCGATCAGTTCATACGTTACGGTGCAAGATGGTCTCTCAATCCCATATCTCCTGGAGGGAAATCCCGATCCTAAGGCGCCGACGATTGCCTTTTGCAATTCCCTGTTGACCTCGCTGCACATGTGGGATCCGCTCGTCGCGATCCTCAGGGCGAAGCGGCCGCAATATCGTATATTGCGATATGATACGCGCGGTCGGCGCTCGGTCCCCTCTCCTCCGAAGCCCGCCACCTTGGAAATGTTAGCCGACGATCTCGACCAACTCCTGGCAGCGCTCAGGATACCGAAGCTTCGGGCGCTGATAGGCGTATCGATGGGCGGCGCCACGACCCTGAAGTTCGCGCTGCGGCACCCGGCGAGGCTGGAGAAGTTCGTCGCCTGCGACTTCAACGCGGCCTCGAGTCCCGCGAACACGAACGCCTGGGAGGAGCGTATCACCGTCGCGGAGACCCCTCTTGAAGATGGAACGCTGGGCATCAGAAAGCTCGCGGGACAGACCGTGGAGAGGTGGTTCCACCCCGCGACGATGGAGAAGAAGTCGGACGTCGTCTGGTGGATGACGGACATGGTGGCGGCGAACGACGTCGAGGGCTTCAGGTACAGCTGCCAGGCGCTCTGGGACTACGACATGAAGGCGCAGATGAGGGGCTGCGGGGTGCCGGGAATCTTCGCCGTCGGGGAGGGCGACGGTAAGGGGGCTCTGGTCAAGGCGATGGATGGGTTTAAGGGAAACCTCGGGCGGGGCGGCGCAGGGCTCGTAATTGTACCCGAGGCCGGCCATTTGCCTATGTGTGAGAACCCGACAGCGTTTTGGGAAGCTATCGAGAAGTGGCTGTGATAGCCGCGAGCCATACGCGATCGGTCAACCCATTCCGCTTTCTTTGGGGAATATTATCTAACGCAAAATGAGCCCCAAGCAGCCGCTCGAGTCGCGGGCGTTCTTCTCCCCTGTTCATTCTCCCCTCTACGTTTACGGCATTGGAGTTGACCCCGGCTAAACTATTATTCCAGCGTGGTGTAGATATGCGTGAATATTGAACTGGTCGAGATTCGGATTAAGTCCCACGTACTCTTCCGGTTCGACATGCGCCGTATCGCTATAGTCAAAGCTGATGAGTACGAGTTCTTGATTTGGCTATTAAAAGACTCTTTACGGGAACACTCATATAGAAGGGCGGGACGCTCTATATCCTATCTATATATCCTATCTATATATATGTATGTATGTATTTGCCGTCGTGATTAACCTTCCTTGCTGGGTGACAGCGACCACGACAATCCTACTCATTGAGCGAGTCTTCGGGTCGGGCAGCATCACTGTATGTTCCAAGAAATCGGCATTCGGGGACCCCTATCGCAAGGAGTTTGTTCTTCACCGATGACACTCAAATCCCGAAACCCCCACCCCCCACTGTTCTTGGCAAGGGGGCTTGGTTGGAATATCATCGCGGGGATTAACTGAACGCAACATAAAGTATAAAATGGCCGATGGAAAATCACGGTATACCATGGTGGCTGTGGTCATCATGCTAACCCGTAACTGGCAACGGAGTTAACTGAAAATGCCTACCTCTACATGTAGGTATTTCCTTGCGGTGTCCACATAGGCCACACTGTATGCACTGTGTTCGAGATACCTATCAAGGTAATGTTACCTCATCCGAGCCTGAGGTGGATCCCGACGGGGGTACATGGATAACGCCGAAATAATTCCCCGGTTCATGAGTATGGAGCCGTGTACGGGTCGCATGGGTATTTACTATTAGTTACCTCCACCCACCCACTACGTGCCCACACCGGGTTAGCGATGTATTTTCCCATACATTTTCTATTGACTGCAACTTCTCACTGTATTCTTCTAGGGACGAATATAGCTATCGAAATAGACGCCCCGAACTTTTTCCGCCGCCAACTGAAATTTGGTATGTTGCGCCTAATAAAACTTCCATAGGAATCAACATACCTATCATGGCATATAGTGGGCGAGTGGGGTAACTAAGAGTAATACCCCTGAGGTCTGTACAGAGACATGAGAGACAACGCGCCTCATTGTTTCGACTACGGAAGTCACAGGAAGACCAGATGAATGTGTACATGCACAACCAAGAGGAGTCTGGTTTCCAATGCTCCGAATGATATGATTACTGAAAGCCCGTCCAATGGAGAGAAAAAGCTTATCTCACTTGGCGCACGTGATCCAGCCCCTTCGGCGTTACGTGATGCTGAATAAAACCTGAAACGACCTTCACCAAGCTGACCTCCGCAAAGGCTCTGTATACCAGAGAAGAGAAGTTCGCCTGATTGGCGATGGATTTTGGCGGTCTTGTTCCAGGTAGGAGGCGAAAGAGGTTGCTTGTGGAGGGTGTTAACCCGTCCGCCGTAGGGCGGCTAGCTCTCCCATTAGTCCTATTAACTAGTGATTAGGGTAGTCTTTAGTTACAGCTGGAAGCTCGGTAGCTCGCCCGACTGCCCGGGTCCCGTCTACCAATCCGTTTCTATCATTGCAGCATGGCTGAATCATGCATGTCATCCGCCGTTTCGTTCGGGCCTTGCAAACATGAGTCGATCCTGTTGTCAGCCAAGGCTAGCTCTAGATGGTCCTCCTAGGAGACGTAACAGGCCTTTTCGGGCAAACGACACGTGACCATCGTCGCGATGCCACGCGAATTTGGATGTGGATGCGGATTTGGAATTTGGATGCTGGCGAGAGTTGGGAACTCTAACCAGAGTCTTAACGTACATATGTTGCCTGTACCTTTTTGTCGTACGTAGGTTGCTCCAAGGAGACATTTACTTCCTGACAATCACCTCCCGAATGGGAATCATCTGTAGATGAATGACAGACGCGGCGCGGAAAATTTAACGACTGAATTCCGACCAATGGAGCGGAGCGCAAGAATCTCAGAGCACAAAAGCTTCAGAGTTTCCAGAGTTCCAGAGTCCTAGGGACTTATCAGCCGGCTGGCTGCGCAGGTGTGGCCCCTCTGGATAAGGTAAGGCAAAAAGATTCGGAACGAAGGAAAGCAGATCCTAGATTGGAAAGGTGGACTTCGGAACGTGCAAAGCGCAGGAGAGCGAGGAGGGCAGCTGTCAGGTGGGGTTGTTCTGCACGTATAGGCAGTATGGATTGCAAGAACGGCGGCCCGTCAGAGCTGTCGTCGGCGTCTTTTCTTCGTCTCTTTGGTTAAAAGAGTCTGGACCGGGCTCGCAAAAACCACCCGGGCAAGTTCGGAGCGTTGGGCCGGCAGTCAATCTAGCAGTTGCATTGCAATCACTATCTGCCTGTTCGGGCCGTCAACGCCGGGAAGTTTCCAGACCCCTGTAACCCTCCATCATCGGTGGAGAGGGGCGTGTCTAAGTGGGCTGTTCTGACACTACCAAACCCCCAAGGTGCCCTGCCGTATTTAGTCCCTGGGAACCCCGCGGGGGGGACCTCTTGAAAGCAAGCAATAAAAAGAGAGGGACCGGAATCTGAATGGCCGAGGTCGAGGGTGCACCAAAGGTCAGAAGACGCAGACGCAGACGCAGGAAATAGCCGCTGCCATGTCTAAGGCCGATGTAGTACAGCGCCCAGCTGCCGCGCTCCCCCCTCCATTCCAGTCGGGAGCGCTGGCAGCTGCGCCCATAGCGCCCGCTAACGTTAGTAATATGACCGCCGCCAAGATACCCTCAACAACATCAACAACAGCAACAACAACATCGTCGACGACAACTACGTCCAAGCCGATATTGATATCGGATTTAATCACCAGCCCCAACTCCGCCGGATCTAAGCGACAACGCAACGAAGACCACAAGAGCGACAGGACGAAAATTCGGGCGACGAGGATGGATTTCGCGAAGATTATGGATCCGCCCATTGTTAGCTTCTATGGATCCACGCCCATTCCGTTACCATCGCGATTTGGCCACCTGAAGCGTCGCCTCGTTGCCGGTCGTGAAACCGTCCTGAAGGCGTCCTGGGATCGATTGCTTGCTGCTCTCCGCGATGAGATTGCGCACATTGAGAGCCATGGAACCGAGCTGATGCCCATGATCGATTTCAGCGACATCGAGGATCCT
Source organism: Monosporascus sp. CRB-8-3 (assembly GCA_004155055.1). NCBI lineage: Eukaryota > Fungi > Ascomycota > Sordariomycetes > Xylariales > Monosporascus > Monosporascus sp. CRB-8-3. The sequence goes on from QJNZ01000773.1 coordinate 34,088, forward strand.
AGCAAGGTGCAGCCCTGGAGCGCTAGTCTGAAGCGCCACGGAATTGGTGTAATCCGTGGGGTCGTGCCTCCCGAGGCGGCACGCTCGTGGGTAGAAGAGACCAGGAAATACCTCGAGACGAATGAGCTCGAGCTTAAACCTCCCCCGGCTCAGGATCCGACGTGTTTCGATTTCTTCTGGACTCCTGCTCAGGTGCGGTCCAGAGCACATCCCAATGTGCTCAGGGCGCAGCGTTTCGCGATGACGCTGTGGAAGGATACGAAAGACGAGTTTGTTGCGACTCGATATCCTATAACCTACGCCGACAGAATCAGGATAGAATCGGCGGCCTCGGACGGCAACATTACGGTGAACGGGAGTCGGCTGGCTGCATCGCCCCAGGATAGCTTGATCGCGGCTGCGGCCGCCACTTCCTCTGAGGAAATCGCACAGGTAGACAATGGCAGTTTAGAGCGCTGGGAACAGGATGGATATGGCCGTGCCGGCCTATACAATTCGATATTCGAAGGCGACTGGGAATCATACGACGAGTGGGACGCGTCCGGACGGGTGAACGCGACCCCTGACTTATACAATGGTCAAGGAGCATGTAGCATGCTCCGTTTGTTCCAGGGCATAATCGCATTGACAGAAATCGAGCCCGGCATGATCAAAATACTCCCGTCGCCGAAATTATCTACTGTTTACTTTCTATTGCGGCCTTTCTTTTCGCCCAAAGAGAAAGCTCCGGAAGGAGGCCACAGCTCCGAGAAATGGGCCGCCTATCTTGACCCTTCCAACTGGACGCTTGACAAGGAGCAGTCCACAATAATACACGGTGCCGTAGCGGGTCATGCGCAGCGCGTAACTTCATCCTTCCATCCGCATCTCGAACTCAAAAGGAGTCTTATCGCCCCTCCAACGTTGCCCGAGGGTTCTTACATCATATGGCATCCCGATATCGCCTACCAGTTTTCCAACACGAACTATCGCACCAACGCTAGGCCGACGACATCATCCGGCGAGTCAGCCTCCACCACCTCGATGCTGGTCTATGCACCGGCGGCCCCGCTCACGCAACAGAACGCGCTATACTTGGCACGGCAGCGGAAGGCCTTCCTCCGCGGCCACCCCGGACCCGACTTCGACTCGACCGGGACGGGCCTCGGCAGCGAGGCGCCTCACACCGGCCGCCTCACGGAGAAGGACATCAAGGAGGTCGGCGGCGAGGAGGGCCTGCAGGCCATGGGACTCGCACCGTGGAACCTGGGTAAATCCATCGCGATGACGGCGGACTCGAAGAACGCGTCGCCCCCCTCGTCGTCGTCCTCGTCGTCCGATCCGAAGGACAAGAACAACACCAACAAAAAGGATGACGAGGAATCGTCGTTGTCGGCCGACGGGTCGCTGACCCCCAAGACGCACGCCGAGGTCGAGGTCCTAAAGCTCGCGAACCAGATCCTATTCCCGGACCGCTTCGACTTCTACATGCCGACCAGGGCGCCCTCGAGGGCGACGAGTCCCGTGCCCAGCAGGGACAGGGAAGGGGATAGGGATAAAGGCGTAAATGATTCTAACTAGTTATGATCGTTTATTGTTTTGAGGGCGGCGGAGTGGCGGGGGCCGTCAGGATGGGCCGGGATTGTCATATACGTACATACCACACACGAATGCATACATACACATACAAGGACGAGGGAAGGTGGAAAGAAGAAGGAGATTTGTACATAACTTTGGCATTCCCTAAATGGAGATACCTCGCGGCTGTTCGTCAATTAATGGTCAATCAGCCCGGCTCTGCAGAGCCGCTAACCACCCCGATCACAGGATCCCTGTTGCTTCTTCGGTGCCGATTGTGTCGATATGGCGGCGTTGTTTCGCAACCTCTGTTTATCGTTAATGGGCTTTTCTGTCGCTGGTGCGGGCTTGGTTGCATCGAGCGAACTATATATAGTCTTAGAAGGCGTAGTTGATAGAGGTTGTCTACGACTCTCTGGAAGACATCACCTTGCCACAGCCACGCAGCTGATTCTCCCCCGAAAGGACTAAGCGTTGTGTACGCTTGCCTTAGTATTCATACATGAACTTCTTATCAGTATGGCTTTCGATAATTAATGACGCCTTAGTACTGCCCTCCCCTGCAATGCCTACATACAGTGTTAGACTGGTCTATACCGATGAAGACCAGGGCAGTAGAGGAAGCGCCGGATAACGTCCGCAGATCCTTACCAGCTAGTTGTTAATTGCTGGTTTGGAGGTAGTGAAACAGTAGGAAACAGGAATAGGCCGATTGGAAAAGAACTAAATCAGAAAGCTGACGAGTGCACCGGCTTCCCAACCCCGGTAAGAAAGGTCCTCCTCTAAGTCAGCGGAGAAAGAGAGAATACCTACAACATATGCCATGCCGTTCTGGCGACGGCCACGCCTGGCCGTTAACTAAATCATGACTACATACACTGATGATAGCCCAGGGAGGACACACAGCGGTCAGTTTTGCTAGCGCATCTACACACGCGCTTATAGCTTATTATGAGGTACAACTAATAATGATTACCTGGTCTCAGCCGAGTTGCTCATAAACTGTCTTGTGTAAAGACTGTGTTCTCACCTGTTCCGACGGTGTCGAGGTAGCGAAGAGCTTGCTGTAAGCTTAGTATAACAACGGATAGAGTAAACACGCCGCACATCTCTCGCCCCCTTTCCCCACGGCCGGCTACGGTGGAGTCTGGTTGTGTACTCGTAATGTCTGATAGGATGAAATAGGCACCGGCTGAAGGTGTTATTTAAAGGTTTCTTGAAATCAGCGTCGTAATTATTCTAACGTGACGGTTGAGAACGCCATAGTTGTAGTAACATCGAGAAGGGTTGACCTGAATTACATGGGTTCGGCAGGAGTTTCGTTCCATTAAGACTCTTAACCCACGGGACCACAGAGACCGGATAGGACTTCCCCGATACCTCCGCCGATACGTTTACTGCAGTCCGGCTTCTTTTCGAGTATCATATTGTCATATGTTCAAGACTCTATAAGCGCAGCAAATGGCATTCCAGTTCGAAACGAGAGCTAGTATATTCTATTCAGCCTCTTCATCTAATTTGTAGTAATGAACGTCAGTCTACCATTGTGTACTATATCCATGCACTGGTCTTTTATTTCTTTAAAGGCTGTTTTGCCTCCTCAGGGGCTTCTAGAAACTGCTTAGACTCCCCTTCTCTTCATCGCGGCCTTGAAGATCTTCGCGAAGTCCGCCATATGCGGAGTGTTCAGCATCTTGGCGTGGATGCCGGGGCAGTTATGGAAGAGGGCCTCAGTCCTGCTGAACTCGGTCCACCTCCCGAGCTTGTTCTCCCTCCAGTCGGCCCGGTCTTTCGCGGCGTAGGTGGGGGGGTCCGCCACGAAGACGTCGAGGTTCTGGACGGTACCGACGGGGTCGTAGTGCGCCACGTTGACGCGGAAGTTCTCGGCGATGTCGCTGATGAGGCCCAGCTTCTTGCTGTCGACGGCGAGCGCTACCATGCGCTCCTTGTCGCCGATGTCGAGGATGTACTGGATGGCCGCGTCACGGTCGAGGGTATGCATGTGCGGCGTGATCCGGACCATGGTCTCCTCGTCGATGAGCTCCAGGAAGAAGGCGATGTGCAGCAGCACGTCGATCCAGTCCAGGTGCTGTACGTAGTGCCTGATGTGGGGCGGGTAGTCGATGCTGGCGAGGAACTTGACCTCCTGGCCCTGCGCCTCGAGCACCTTGCCGACCTCGTAGGCGAGCGTCGAGCCGAGCGAGTAGCCGGCGATGGCGTAGGGGCCTTCGGGCTGTGTCTTGCGGATGTGTTCGGCGTACGTGTCCGCCGTCTCCTTGATGGAATGGAAGAACCGCTCGTCGGGGTTGTACCCCCTGGTTCGGATGGCATAGACCGGACGCGTCGAGAAGTGCGCTGCGAGCGCGATGAACACCAGGATATCTCCGCTTCCCGGGTGGATGCAGAAGAGCGGCGTCTTCGACCCGTGCGGCTGCAGAGGCACAATGGGGTTGTACTCCGGTGGCTGCGAGATCACGACGTCGATAGCAGCTGAGATGGCACCGACGGTCGGTCTAAGGACATGTCAGTGTCACTCGAAAACGAGGAAGTGGGAGACCACTAGAGTTTCGTGAAGTCAATAAGGGATGACTTACTCTACGAGCAGAACCGACATGGGAATACTGATCTTGGCTTCGATCGCCTCTTCGAGCATGGCCTGGAGGGTAATAAGGTTGAAGGAAGTTATTCCCAAGTCGAAGATAGACGCATTCATGCTGATGTCTGCGGCCGGGATCTCCAGCAGTTTGGCCAACGTCGCTTGGACGACCTTCTCCGTCTTGGTCTCTGCAGCCTTGAATTTTGAATCCCGGTACCGCTTCAGAGCCGTTGAGTCCTCCTTCTCAAAGGTGGAGAATTCCCCATTTTCGAAGGCGGTGCGCACCTTCGTCCGAGAGATCTTGCCAAGCGACGACTTCTCGAGGAGCTTGGGAGGCAGAGGAACTAGGTGATCCGGCTTCTTGCCCGTAATAAGCGACACCGTCTTCGCAATCGCCGTGGCCGTCTCAAAGCGAGCATGGTCGTCTTCGGTTGAGTAGGCGGGAGCATAGACCACACAGATATCTTCCGTAGGAGAGTTCGGGGCTCTGTGGGGGAATGCAGCCGTGTAGGAGGGAAGGACACCCGGAATTCCTTCCTCCTCGATGGCTGTCTCGATTTCCGTGGAGCTCCACTTCACGCCGTTTACGATGATGGTGTCCTTAGTACGGCCAGCAAGGTTCAGGTTGCCGTTCTCGTCAATGAACGCCAAGTCACCCGTCGTGAACCACCCATCTGAAGTAAAAGATTCCTTCGTAGCGGTGGGATTGTTGAAATAATGGTCAAACACGATCGGCCCAGAGAGCTGTAGGTCTCCTACCTCTCCGGCCTTCACCGGGACGCCTTCACTGCTCAGGATGCGCAATTGGATTCCGGGAATGCAGGTACCCAGGTTGGCAAATTCAAGGCCTCGAGAGAGATCAGACGAAGGGCAAGCCTTCGAGTAGATGCACCCAGCGCAAGTTTCTGTCATCCCGAATCCTGGGCGTATGACTTCGCCCCGAAGACCGAACCGGCGGAGCTCTTGGGTAAGGGCATCACATGTCGCCACGACGTTTGCCTCTCCACCGGAAATAAGAGCTCGTAGATTGGAAAGGTCCGCGGTGAAAGAAGTGCCCGCAGCAATGATGCTGTCACGGAGCAGGGTCAGGAAGAAGTTCGGCCCGAAGGTGTATACGATCTTGTGCTTGTCCAACAGCTCAATGTACTTCAGGGGATCCTGGAGCAGGATTGATGAAGCGACATGGACTTGATCAGAGCACAAGCTCATAGCGTGCAAGTGAACCTCTGTCAAACTCGCCACGTGATCCATACCGATCCAGTTGAGGAATTTGTCCCCTGGCTTGGTGCCGTGGTGTTCACTCTTGCCCCGGACGGCTCTCAACATCTGACCGTGGCGGAGCGGTACGGCTTTGGCACTTCCTGTGCTTCCAGAGGTGAGCATAAGGACTGCCGTATCGTTTTCCTTCTTTTGTACCGGCGCAACGTGCCCCTCAAAACTGAGGGACTCGACTGCATGGATATCAAGCCCATCAACGTCGAGAAATTCGGCCACAAGCTGCTTCGTCGTCAGAACTACTGGTCCATTGAGCAGGTTCTGTAGATGGAGCAGATGCTTCTTCCGCTGGGTATGGTCGTTGACGAAAGGCGTGGAGATAGCCGGAACGACTCCGGCGAGGGTAGCCGCCCAAAACCACTGGATAGTCTCATACTGGCTGTTGAAATGCAGAAGAACAATTGAAGATGAAGATATGTTGCTGATTCCCCGCAGGAGTCGCGCCTTCTGAGTCGCGTCCTCCAATAATTGACGGTACGTGACAGACACTCCTGTCAGTAATTGCTGGGGGGCAGCGTAATATGTAAGACCGGAATCTGAAGTGGAAGCTCGAACCAGAAGCTGGGAGAGATTCTCTACCGACCCAAGGGGCGTACTAGAGGAGGCTCCCGTGACCTTGGATATGCTTTCCAGCCGTTTGGTTTGAGGCTCTTGTGCTCCACCGGCAAAGGTGCCATCGTCTAGCTTGTGAGGTGCCATGATGCTCTGTTCGTTCTAGAGAAAGGTAATAGGTGTGTTCCTAGTTGTTCTACTTGATCAATAATGTATAGGAGAGCACGTCGAGGTGGAGGACTTTTATATACCGTACGGATGGCATTTGAAGCTATGAGATGGGTGCCAGTCTACCTTGGCGTATCATTTGGCGAATGTCTATCATCTCAGAGTAGCCGTGGAGGGTATTTTCGGTTCCTTCGGGAGAGTTGATGCAGGATCTGCCATGTGTGGTGACTGCTCCAGTGCTTCCATGCTCGAGGTTTCTATCTAATTTGCTGGGTTTACCCTGAGATACCTTACTATGATTATCACCGTGATACTTCCCCCCCCCCCCCCCCTTTCCGCCCCCGGAGGGGTTAAGGGGGCAAAGGACCGTGCATATGTAAGTAAGCTTATATGATAAGGAGTATGACACACACTGCCCCATGAAAGCATCTCGACTTTGACCGACATCGTCAGTTCTGTCTGGGGCAACAGACGACTGGAAAATTTGGATGTATTTTCATTATCAAAAGCGAACTCACACTGTGTGCGAAGAAGACTCAGGGGATGTGGCCATGATAGAGGGCGTAAGGGTGCTAATAATACCTGCAACATTCAAGAGACTAATGATTCAAGATCCATTCCAATCAAGCATTATGGCTTCCTATTGAATATCGAAATTTAAAGTTAACAACGGCAAGTAAATACTTCGGTTCACGATTCATATAACTTTACAGTGACGACGTAGTGTTGTCATTATAGAAGTGACAACGATGTTACTAGGCTACATATTATAACCTGATTACTATCCCCCTTAATGTATTATCCATCCTATTTAAAATCACCTTATCTGCGTCTGTCTAATATAGTTGACTGGGGCTTGATGCTGGGTAACGATGCGGAGCCGGGGTTTGGGCCAGCGGAGCGCCAACAACAGTCCTGCGTGGGTAACCGGTCCGGGGCTCCCGCCTTCGGCATATGTCTTCCGAACCAGTCGCTTTATGCCCGAATTGTAGAGCCAAGCCCCTACTTCCTGAATTTACCTACTTCCTGAATCGCTCCACAACACCAAATACGAGGTTATCAATAATAACAAAAATCGATATCTTAACGAAAACAGTATATTTTTTTTTTTAATTATTACTAAAATTATATATCGTTCATTAACATTTTATTAATTTTTATAAGTTTTATTTTATTTTTTATAATTTCTTTAATTTTAAAAAGATATATCGTTAATACCTTTATTTATTTTAATACGGTTTTAAGGTTTTTAAAACTTTAAATCCCATTAATAAATCCTTTATAACGTAATATAAAAAGGCGGATTTAACCGATTTAAAATTTTAAAAATTTAAATTTTTTTAAATAAAGTATAAATATTATAAAGTATAATAACTTTTTACGAATAAAGAGTTAAAAATTAATTTTATATAGTTTTACCGTTTAGACATGTATATTATATTATAAAATATTCGACAAATGTTAATAAGATATTATTAAATCACTAATTAATTAATATATAAAGTGCGTAATTATTTTCGAATTTTAACATAATTTATCTAAGTTAAAAAATATAAATCCTATTATTTTAAAACTTTAATAAGTATTTCGATTATTAAAAGCTTTTCTTAAAGCTTATAATAAACTATAAAGAAGTTATTTATTGACAAAATTTATTGTTATAAGGAAAATTAAAAATTAAATTCTTTAATATTTTTTAATATTATAAATATTCTAATATTAAACGGCTATATAATATAAAAATTATATAAGAATATATATAAAGAACGTATTCTTTTTCTATATTTAATTTAAGTTCGGTTATAATATAAATAACCTATTAATTTAAAATTCTTTTTTTAATCCTTAACGTTTAAAACATAATTTCAAAATAATAGACTTAATAAAGTTATTCGAGAGTTATTTTAATATTATTTTAGCTTAATTTATATCAAGCATATTTTTAATTAATAAAAGAGCTTAAAAATTATTACAAATGTTAAATATTATTTAATAGTCGTAATATCTTTAAATATCGTTATTTAAATTATTATATCGAAAACTTTTTAAACGTTATATTTTATAAAAACATTATTAATTATTTTCTTTTTAGTTTCGATTTTTCGTACGTTTATTTCGTTTATATTTACGATGTTTTCGTTTTTAAAAATTTCGGATTTTATTAGAAAAATAAAAAAAAAACGCGCGGAAAGCTTTAAAAAGGATTTATAACTTATTATATAACTTTATATAGCAGTTAATAAACGTTTAATTTAACATTTTCTAAAAAATGTTTTTATTTACTTTGTTAATAAATTCTATTATTTAAGATATTTCTAAATAAAACGGAATTTTTATTATTATTTTCTTTATTTAATATTTATTTTATAAATTTATTAATGTTTATAAGTTTTAGCGTAAAATTTACCGTTTTTTCTTAAAAAATAAGATGTTATTAATTATTATTTTTATTGAACCTTGTATTAAATTATAACTTTAAAAAGTGATATAAGTTAAGCTATTATAAAGTATTAATAAAAGGAGTTATTAATAAACCAGGCAAATTCGAATTTAGGAAGTAGGTAAATTCAGGAAGTGGGTGGACCCCGCTAGAAGTGCTCCGGGGTTAAGATTATGTTTTGACATTACTATACCTCAGCCTCATCAGGCCGTCTCCAGCGACGAGCCTCACCAACTCCGGACTTTCTCCGGTCTCGGCGAATGAACCCTCTATTAGTTGCGCGACGAGTGAGCTGCCAATTCAGATCCACCCCGTCAAGCTCGCACGAAGTGGAACGCGCTGGCCACAATCAATTGGTACAGCGTCATCGATGGGACATTAGATCGGCTTTTGCTAGCCGTAGGTCTGAGTCAGACGTGTCCCAGCTCATCCGGCTCGCTCTTCGAATCAAATGCATGATGATCGCCTTTCCCTTCATCTGCCCAGAACACGCCTATACATTATGGCGTGCTGCCGACGTCGCCGGTGTGAGACGTATGTTGATGGTGGTACAAATATTGTCAACGGTTCCAGTGGTGTTAAGTTATCTTCGATTCTTTGTTATCTGGATGATTTATCTGACGTTGTCCTAGTTGCAATCGGAGCTATGCGGTCAGCAAGCCGGCCTGTAAGCGGAAGGCGTAGTGTTGCGCCCTATCGATAGAGCCTAAGAGGGCAGGTATCCCTTTCCCGCGAGGCAACGACTTACTACTGCAAAGATTCGAATTATTCAACGTACGGCACTCCAATGAACGAGTAAGCGGCATATCTGCCACCCGGCTAATTAAGGATCACAGTCGTAGGGAATGGGGGGGTGGGGGAGTCTGCAGTCGTTGATTGTCGCCGGTTTGCCAAGTAGGCACATCCAGTGCGAGCTTGGCGCTCTCGCCTACCTATACCTCCCACAGGCATTTTTCTATCACAGACTGCGCTTCACACGGATCATACTCGATACGGCCAGCAACTTACAGCAAAACCGCGCGTATGTTTCTGTCAGATTGACCCCCCTTTGCAGGAATGATCAATTTGCTGCTGACACGATACGAGAACTGGCTCCGTATCTTACCGGTCTCACGGCGGTTAAGTCTTGGGCGGGAGCGAGCAGCGAAGTGCGCATTTCTCTCGCGGATCGTCGCATATGCTTCTCTCACCGCCTCCCAGACCGTCAGATGTGCTCTATGTCACGGCTATCTGTCCTCAGACACTCGTCGGATGTTTGCACTCTGATTCCACGTCGTGGCCGCGCTTGAAACGTTTCCGTTTAGTGGTAAGTTCAAAATTCGGTCTGAATTAGGGATTTTTAGTATTTAGCCCATATCCCATTAGAAATCGAATTTATTAATGTAAGTAATTCAAGAAAAGTTTTTTTTATTTTAAGATTAAATAAACGTTTATATTTCTATTAAGTAGTTAAGTATATATTATTTATATATATAATATAAGTATAAAATCCAACGATTAAATTAATTAAGTAATTAATTAATTAGTATTATAAATAATACAGCAGTTAAAATACTTATATTATATAATAAAATAACTAATTAATTTAATTCAAGTTATAATATAATATATATTTTTAAATATAATTATTTAATAATTCTATGTATTAATTTTTATCTCTTGAAATAAAATATTAAATTAAAGCGGAAAACATCGAAATTAATTTTACTTTACTTTTACTTATTATATATTTTATAAAATTATAATATAAATTTAAAATACAAATATTATATTAATCGCGCGCGATTTTACGTTAATACCGGTATATTAGTTTCCTTTTTATAATATTTATAGCTAATAATAACGTTTAATATAAAAAAGAAAACTTGTTTTAAAAAAATAACCGTTAAAGCATTAACGATATTCTTTTTACGTTTAATAACGTTATTAAAAATATTAATAATTATAAGATAATAAATAGCTAAATATTAAAGTAACACAACTATAGACTAGATTTAAAGCGGGTTTTATAAAATAAATTTATAAAGATAATTTTATTTAGCGTATATTTTAAGTTATTAAAGGGTAATTTATATTAATAAGTAAGCCGACTACTACTTAATTACTAGCAGTAGCTTTTAAAGAACTATATTTTTATATTTAATATAATAGTATTAAAGCATATTATATTAAAATGATTATTTGGGTAATTATATTTAATAGCTTGCTACTTTAATCCTAATTAATTTTTTATAAATAATATTTAATCGATTTAATTTAATAACGTTTAATATTATATAAATAAAATAAAAATACATTAAATATAAGTATAATTAAGCTAAATTTTATTTTAAAAATACATAAATCTATGTTATTTTAAGCGGTTATTTAAATAATTTCCAATATATCATAAAAGCTAGTAGAAAGATTTCGGTAATAATATAAGTAACATAATTAGATATAAACCTTTTTAATATATTTTAACTTTGTATATTTTAATATAAAACAGTAATATAAAATAAGTTGAAATATAATGTAAATAGAAAAAGTAAACAAATATATATAAAATATAACGATAATTGTCGGCAAATTGTGTTGCATTCTTAAGACTGTAGTTCTGTCCTAGTTCTAGGTTTCTCATTTCCAACTGTGGGGG
>QJNZ01000774.1:0-45261 GCA_004155055.1 Monosporascus sp. CRB-8-3
TAAAACCTGAGTTAAATTCATTTATATATAAATAAACCATATTTAAAATTTTAAACGAAATTATCAACCCTAATATAAAATATTTACGGTTTAATACAAATAAAAAATCCTTAACATTTTCCCGTATATATCACTAACAAATCTGTTAATACATAAATATTAAATAATTAAATGAAAAGAATAAATAAAAATATGGTGTTTTTAATATAATATAGGGATATATAAATTAATTATAAATTTTAAAACTATACGTTATTATCTTTTATCGTTATAACGATATTAAATATTATAATATTTCGTCGAATTTTTATGTAGGAGAATTGACCCACTTTTATTTAAAGTTTAATAAATAAATAAATAAAATAAATATGGATAAAAAATAACCAGGCTTATATAAAAGTAGATATAAATTTATTAATTTAATTTTTTTATAAAATTTTATTAAAGTAATAAAAAGACATTACGGTTTTTATTTATAGTAAAAATCGTATATAAAATCGTACTTTTATATTATTTAATGCGTTACGTAATAACTTAAGCATTACGTAATTTGCAATAAATTTATAAAAATATAAATTGTAAACGTTAATAAAATTTCGAAAACCCTTTATTTTTATGATTTTTATTGAATTTTTAGTACAGTTTTGAAAATATAGCAATTTCGACGGTTTTGTATGGGAAAACGCCGGCGCGTTGGGGGGGTGGAGCGTGAGGGGGGGTACCGACTTAGATGGGAAAGACACGTGGTAGGTTGTTTATGTACGACTCGGGAGAGGATGAAAAAGAAGTCAATAAACGGCTTCCGCGGGAAATTGTATGAAGGTAGGAAATGTTACGCGCGAATCAAAAGGAGACCGTATAGATAGTTCTCGTCGAACCGAATATATTGTTGTTATGAGACCCTGACATCACACACTGAAGCATATACGGCTGAAGGAAAGGAATTTATCAGGTTGACCTCTAAAAGGTCCTATATAGAAAGTGAGGGTAACGAAACCTCTTTAAATACACATAAAAACAGTTACAACAGGGAGAAACCTGCACGCGTAATGCATAAATCAATCCTCCCTAGGTTGTTGATCAAACGAAGCCAAGGTTTAGCTGTTTGATCGTCTTCAGCTAGGTCTGACAGTTGTCGGTGTCTAACATGCTCGTTAAAAGCTTCAAGTACAGGATATGTTAGGCCGTCTTTACACAAGAAGTTTAATTGCCCGAAGGTCTATCTTTGTACTATACGGTCAGACATCTCTTTCAAGACTTCGCCCAACGGCCTCCATCCGGGCTTGCCCATCCATCTTAGGAGATCCTCAGCCTTCCCCCGCCCAACGATGTTCGAAAGGTCCTCTCCTTCATACGGGCTCGGCTCTGAAGTCTAGATTAGCAGTGACACGCAAGGATCTGTCGAAGATTAAGGAGCGTTGGACACTTGCCTGGAAACTCGTGGTGTGGACACATCTTTCTTCAACCGCTGGATGAAGTCTGTCCACGTCTTGCGGTGCCCGTATGCAAAAATGCGTTCGTTCTTCGTATGTGGGCAACACAGGCAGGCAATGTGCAAACAACGCGGTATCGACTGCATCGACACACCACTGGGGGCCGAAAGATCTCCGTGTATCACCAGAGTTATCCAACATTTGCTTGAGTAGACTCATGGAAGACACGTAGCCTTGCTTTTCGGGATTTATTCCGAGGCTGATGACGAAGTCCGGCAGCACGGAGTTGACCACGAAATGAGGCTTTCTTTCTTCTACGTACTTCCATAGCTTCTGCTCGGTGAGTACCTTTGGATGCATAGTAGTTTGTGCGTGCTCTTTCCATCGTGTAGGTGGCGGCGCCCCAAGCTTCTTTGACAGCCCAATCGGCCCACGTCTTGGGGGTCAGGTCATATACCTCGTTCAGTCTATTCTGACTCCGCAGCGGCGGAGGAAGAGGTCAGTACAAATCGCCTGATCAACTGCTCTTGTTCGGCCGCAGCGAGAGCATTGTCGACAAGGGAATATTTGGCGTCATGATCTTGTGAGGATCGACTTCGACCCTAGTAACGCTGGCCACGTGGACCACCCAGCCGCCGCCTGCAATCCCTTCAACGATTGAAATGCATAGAAGCCCAGTTACACGACGAGTCGAGTTCCAATAATTTGTCCATGGCAACGCCAATCAGAATGGCATATCATGAACACACCTTTAACGGCGGCATCGAAGCATCCGTTATAATACTCGCAAGAAAACCAGTGACACCAATGACGAGGGCCAATGACCCTTGCGGCAAGACTGAATCTTGTGGGAAGCCCATTTTGCGTCGAGGGTCAGACCCCGGCCAATCTGGAGGAGAAAAGGTTCGCAACAGATCGAGATAGCAAGACGCGCAAGAGCATTCGTATTCAGATAAATTCGACTTGCATTTACCCTGCATTTAAAGTTTCAGTCCATCAAGAACGGCCAAATCGAGGGGGCGATTCGTTCGGACTTATTCTCAGCAAGCCGATAATCCCGTTCACTCGCTGACGGCGATACCATTTTCTTACCGAAAACCCGATATCTTCCCCGACAGGATCGGCAACCTGGCGTTCGGCAAGCAGATTGTGCTACCTAAGTCTTACGTAAGGCGGGGTGCTAGCTCGAGCTTTATGAACGCATAAAAGGACAGCAATTTATCTGAAATATCGGGTACTGGTGCTGAGCCTTAAGACCATCAACCACACCCTGACTGCATCATCATGACCTCCGTGATTGTTTTCGGCCCGACGGGCCAAGTTGGATCCGTTGCCGCACGTACGGCTGCAGAGCATGGGGCCAAGGTTTGGCTAGCAATGCGAGACACCAACAAAAGCATTCCCGGTCTCACGAAAGATTTGGAGAAGGCGGGCGGCTTTTACAGGATCCAAGCCGATCTGCAGGAACCCGAGACTGTGAGCCAGGCAGTTAAGACCTCTAGCGCCAAGCGCGCATTCATCTACCTTGTCCACGACGCATCAGATCACCTAAAGGGCGCCATCGCGGCGATGAAGGCCGCAGGCATTGAATTTGTGGTCTTCCTGAGCAGCTTCACTATCCCCACCAATCAGGGTTTGCGGGAGATCGCTTCCTCCGACTTAATTCCGTATATGCACGCGCAGGTTGAGGCAAATCTGGACGAGATATTTGGCTCCGACAATTATGTCGCCGTGCGTCCCGGATGCTTCATCACGAATCTGCTGTCGGAGAAGAATGGCATAGCTGCAAACGACGTGAAACTGTTTGGCGGCACGTTCGAGCACGACAATATCACACCGAGCGACATCGGCAGAGTAATTGGCAACATCCTCGTTTCAGGTCCACGTAACGGACAGAAGAAGGTGTATCTTTACGGCCCCGAAATTCTATCGATACATGACAGCATCGCCAAAATAGGCAAGGTACTTGGCAAAGACTTGGCGATAACGACCCTGGGACCCAAGGAAGGGTACGACAAGTACATCGACCACGGTATGCCGCCCGCGGTCGCGAAATATATCGTGGAAACGTTGAGTACTAAGGGCCCAGACAAGGGGCATGGTGAGCGGTTCCCCAACTATGAGGAGGGCGTGAGCAATGTGAAGCTTTACACTGGTAAGCCAGCAACCAGTCTCGACGATTGGGTCAAAGAGAACAAAGCAATTTTTGGTGCGTAGTGGATGGTATGGAAAGTGGTGCTGCAATAATTGCGCCAAGTGGAAAGTAGTACCAAAGGGCACAACCCTCATCCAATGCCGGCTATGGGTGTTCTGAATGAAAATCCTTCCTAACCTATCTCAAAGCGTTCTTATGCTAGGTGTTGTATGCTTTAGACCTTTACAACGACGTAGATGACGATGAAGCATTAGTCTCGTCTTCGCCGCCGCCGCCGCTGCCGCTGCCAGCAGATGCAGCTCCGCTGTCTTCAATTGAGCTCATAATGGTGGGTCAGAACGGGCCACTTGCCTTTGAGTATAAATTTCCGACCGGCTCATCTTGTCCTTAACGAACCTTTGGGCGTCTTCACAGCAGTCCATATCAGTGCCACTCAGATTGTCTGAATTTCTTCCTGCACAGTACAAACCAAAAGATCATCACCACTGCTCCTGAAGAGACTTGGAATAAGGCAAGGATTGCTTCGTTAATCGTATCAGTTTGCACGGCAACCGCTTGCAACGCGCTGAGGGCACGATCTGATATCATTGCAATACCCCAATTCGACAGGATGGATGTCTACGTCTATCGATTGTGACTTTGTCAAACGCGACACTGAGGATGGCGCTTTTGGCAAGTGTAAATGGTGTGCGCTTCTTGCTTTCCGGGAGGTGCTTCCGAGAGTAAATTCCGTATCCATTCAGTTTGAGCTACATTAGCGGAACTCTGCTCAAAGTATTCCCAATTGCGTCCTCTACTAGGTGGGAAGAGGTCGGTATCTGCAGTGAATGTACGAAGCAAAGCTCTCAATACCACTTTCGACGCCTTTCGCACAACATATATAGTCTCACAACGGCTCTGATAGATATTGAATCGAATACAATGACAATAGCTTCATTTTGAGCCACTATTCATCAATCTGGACGCAGAACTGGGAGCACATGAGCCAGTTGAGCTGAAACTGAAAATATTTACTTGATTTTTCTACTCAATGCCAAGGAGTATACAAAATCTGGTGCTAATGGTATTCATGCTCCAAATACTATCTATCTAAATTCTCACTCTGTCGTGAACTATCTCTGTGTCATGACTCATGCTTCATGGCTTGAAAACATACTCTGCAGGCTTGTTAGTGTCTATGAACGCCTTCTCGCTCTTTAAGCAAGCAAAGCAGTCATCGAACTGCTCTTCTGCATATAGCTGCGGGTCATGCTCGATCTGCCACTGAGCCGGTTCATTTCGAACCAACTCTGGATTCTCTTTCACCTTCTCGAAGTCAACCTGACGATGCTTCTTCGTACGCTCCATTCCAGTGGATCCGATAGCTGCCACCCGGTCGATGCGCAGCACATTATGCACTTTAGCTCCATCCGGCAGCGCGCCAACGCCATGCTTCTCGACTGCCAGACGCAAGCAGCGTGCCAGAGATACACCGTCTTCGAGAGCCTGAGTTCCGCCGTTCACAGTTGTCGGCAAGAAAGGGTGTGCAGCATCTCCAATTTGCATCCACCTCCCTTTTGGCGAGCCCCATTCTCGATTCAACTCTCGCCGCATGAGCCTCCAGTCGACAATGTGGTTTTGCGGGGTTGCAGCGATTGCAGCGCGGAGGCCAGCGCCCCACTGCCCTTCACCATCGAGTTGTTTGAGAGCGTCTTCGGGGGACGGGGTCGCAGCCCATGATTCAGAAGAGGTTTGTGGATTGTCATGGTGCTGCCAGACCCATGATGTGGTGTCTTGACCGAACAGGATTATACGAAAACTCCCCTGGGCAAGAAAGAAACACATTTTGTCTTCGTCCGCAGTTGGCATCCATCTTTCGCGCAGAGACGGATCGGACATCGCGTGCTTAATCGGAATTGCGGCGCGGAACATTGCAAGACCACTTAGATAGATCGCGGGCTCTGGTCCGGACACAAGCGTCCAACTCCTCGAATGAATGCCGTCTGTTGCCACGACCATGTCCGCCCTGATCGTCTCCCCGTTCGCAAGCTCAACCCCGCCCTCGTTCTCTGTCTCCCAGTAACGAGACACCTTGGCCTCGCAACGGATTGCAACGTTCTCCGCTTCTAGCGCCTCCATCAGGGCCCTATGCAGTGCCGGCCTCGAGACGACGCGTCCAAAGTTGGGGTGTGTTGGCATTGGACCCGCCACGAGCTCTCCATCCTGTTTATGGTAGTAGATATCCGGCTTATATGCGACTCTGTCAAGGGCGGTCGCCATAGATGGCCAATTGCGGAGGGCATTCATGGCGGTAGGGCCAATAGTAATAAAATCGAAAAACCGGTTATTGAAAGATATTTGTTACGACCCAACAGAGGGAGGTCTCGGAAACGGTCCTAGCGGACCGAAACAGGACCTAAGTGGGTTAGGTCACGTAATTTGGATCTTTTTTGTTTTTCAAGATCCAATTAAATCCATATAGATCTAATGTTTTTTGGATCTGGGAGGACGACAAGATTTATAAAAGATCTAGGTTTTTCTGAAAAGATATATACGTTTATTAATTTTATAGCTTAGATAATATTAGTTTGTAATATAACTTAGTTATTTAAGATATTTTTAATATTATTAAACGTAATTAAGTTATTTTTATTATTTAGATTTTGTAATACGATTGTTAATATAAACCGTACAATTTGGTTTAATAATTGGTTAATTAACTTAGCCGTTATACGTTGTAAATTTTTGTTTAGTAGTATTATTAAACTTTAAGTAATTACCCGAATTGTTAAAATAATTCCTAATACCGAGAAAAGTACCGTTAATTAACAGTTTTAAAACAAGTTCGGAAAATTAAAGGTAAAAGTTCTACGATTTAAAAAAATAACTAAAAGGGATTATAATATTTTAAAGGTTAAAGTTAAGAAACCTTAACTTTATAATAAGAAGATTAATATTTAGAACTTTCTTACCTAAGTACAAGTATACTTACGGTTTTTGGCTTTCGACGACCAGGAAAATAAAATCTTTATTATCGTAACGTTTTTTATTAAAGATACGTTCGATTAATTCGAGCTAATTATAAGGGATTACCTAGAAAGTACGGAGGATAATAGGGAGATATTTATTAAAGAATTTTTTACTTATTATTTTAATTTCGAGAAAAAGCTAAAGGCCAATTTCGACAACCCCGATAAGGAGCGTATTACCGTATAAAAGATTTTACAATTACGACAGAAAAAACTAGCGTTTAAATACGTAATAAAGTTCCGAAACCGAATGGTTAAAGCAGGATAGGTGGACGAAAAAAACGATATCTTAATTAACGTATTTTATAAAGGATTAAAAAACGACGTTAAGGATAAAATAATTAAATTAAAACGATTAATTTCTTTAAGTAAGTATATAACCGAAGTAATAAAAATTAATAATTAATAATTCGAAAAACGATAAGAAAAGAAAGGTTAATATATTTTACGGTATAAATTTAATAAGTTTAATTAAAGAAATGGGCGTAACGCATTTTTTATTTCCTATAGAACTTAACCAGGCTTTATGGAAATCGGGGCGGTCCGGTAGTAAAATTAACTTTAGTTTAAATGTTATAATTATAGTAAAATAGGATATAAGGCTTTTTAATATAAGGCACTTAAAAAATTTCGATAAAATAACTGGATCCTTGTATTCGAAAAATAATAATAAAACGATAAAAAGGATAATAAGAAATTAATTAATATGGTCCGACCGTGATATACGGTGGTATAATGGCATAGGAATTATTTAGGGTGGAAAAATCTTACTGAAGAAAAATTACTTATCCAGTCTTAGTAAAAAAAGTAATAAAAAGAGTAAAACCGATTAGCTTTATAAGGATAGCGGTAAAAATATTATGAATAAAGGGAAAATTAATGCTTAGAAGAATTAAAACGATATATAAAAATTTACGTTGTTTATTATAATAAGCCTAGATGTTAATTTTACTAAAAGTGGAAAAAGGCAATTTATTAACGTATAATTTAAATATATTAGTAAGGGTTTAATTTTAAACGATAAAGAAAAGTTAATAAAAATAATTAATAATAATATCGATATTTACGATCGTTCGTAAGCTAAGATAAAGTTAACCAGAAAATGGCTTTGTAAAGCTGGTTATCTGGGGAGTTATGCTTATAAAAAGATTTTTTTTGTTATTTCGGATAGTGCGATTATTAAATAGAAGAGGAATTAATTTAGAAAACGGTAAAGAAGTATTGTTAGCAGGTTATTACCGATTTGGGTATCCAGTTAGCTTTTACCACCGACTTAGAAAATAGAAGAACGATTAAAGAAAAAATTAAAAGTTTTATTAAAGAAGGATAGTGGGATTTGGAAAACGAAAAAGAATATAATAATTAATGGGAAAACGATAGTTCGTGAACGGTATTATTTAATAAAGAGATAATCGAGATTTTCGTAGAATAGATTTACGAATAATTAGATATGTAATAATAATTTAAACGGTTGTAAAAATAAATAATACGTATGGAAAAATAATTAAAGGAGCTTTAAGTATAAAATGATCGGGATAAAGAGATATTACGAAAATTTTTATAACCTATAAAAAAATAACGTTATTTATAAAGGAGTTATAAGTAAGCGGAAAAAAAAAGGTTAGATTATAATACTTTAAAAGGGTTTTAAACGTAACGATTGGAGTTACTAGCGATAATACTATTATTATATAAGTACGAATTAAGAAAAATTGGTATACCGTAATAGTGGATTATGGAGTAATAATTGCAAATTATATTAATCCGGAAATAATAAATTAGTTAAAATTATTATGGAAAGAAAAAAATTATTTTTATAAGGTTAAGAATGCCGAAAGTTAAAAATTTACTTACGACGACGGATAGGTTAAACGCGAAATTAATTATTTTAAGATTTTTGTTAAAGGAAAAAAACAAATTATTAGTTTCGACATTATTTTATTAAATAAATACGATATAATTTTAGGAAAATTATAATTACGTTAGTATAATCCTTTAATCGACTGGGAAATTAATTAGGTAAGTTTCCGTTTGTTTTTTAGTACGGAATAAGATATAGATAATACGAGATCTTAATATTCGATCGATAAGGACGACAAATACAGGTATAAGGATATAATAGAAACTTTATTACTTAAAAAAATAAGATATATTTAAAATAAAGGGCATAATAAAAAAATATGGCGCGTTATTGCGAACTTTAAAGTACGATTCCGATAAATAAACGACGATTTATAAGTATAACTTAAAAAACCGCCAGAGTAAATAACGAAAGTATTATTATAATATTATAAGTATAAAAAGTTTTTTCGAAAAAAGCTCGATACGAAATTATTATAACATAATAAATAAGATTATAAAATAGTTTTTAAAAACGGTAAAACGATTGCTTTTTATCCCATTTACAACTTAAACGAAATAGAGCTATACGTTTTTTAGGATTATTTAAAAAATAAATTACGAAAAAAATATATATAACGTTTTAAATTATCGGCAGGGTACTTAATATTTTTCGTACTACGAAAAAACGGGAAATTATAATTTGTTATTAATTACCGATAATTTAACGATATTACCGTTAAAAATAGAATATTATTACCCCTGATTACCAAGATTAAAAACCGATTATAAGATATTAAATAGTTTACAGCCTTAAATTTACGAAAAAAATATAATTAAATTTGAATTAAATTAAAAAACGAATAAAAAATAGTTTTTAGGATAAAATACGGATTATTCGAATACCTTATTATGTTTTTCGGATTTACAAACGCATCGGTAACCTTTTAACGGATAATTAACTATATATTCCGAAAGTATTTTAATATCTTTGTTATGTATTACCTCGATAATATCCTTATTTATTCGAAAATAAAAAAGGAATATATAGGATACGTTTATAAGGTCCTATAAGTTTTACAAAACGCCAACCTTTTAATTAATGCAGAAAAAAGTACTTTTTATACTTAAAAAGTCGAATACTTAAAATATATTATTACCTTAGGATATATCAGAATGGATTTTAAAAAGATTTTTGCGATTAAGGATTAATAAACGCCTATTAATATTACGGAAGTATAAACATTCCTTGGATTTGTTAATTATTACCGATAATTTGTACGGCATTTTAGTAAAATCGCAATGCTATTAATAGAATTTACTAAAAAAAACCAACGTTTTACGTAAGCCTTAACTGTGGAAAAAACCTTTTAATAATTTAAGGACGCCTTTATTAACGAACCTATTCTGATAATATACGATTTAAATAAATTAATAAAATTCGAAACCGACGTTTTAGACTTTATTTTAAAAGTAGTAATTTATTAACGAGATGATTAAGGAAGATTACGCCCTATCGCTTTTTACTTTTATAAATTGTATGGTACCGAGCTTAATTACTTTATTTACGACAAGGAGTTCCTAGTTATCGTTAAGGCTTTTAAAGAATTTAAATATTATCTTAAGGGAAATTAATACCAGGTAAAGGTGTATATAAACTACAAAAATATTTTTCATTTTGTAATTACGAGAGAATTGGTTAGACGGTAATTACGTTACGTAAAATACCTTTTAAAGTTCGATTACGTTATTATTTATCGTAAGGGATTAGAAAACGGTAGAGCGGATGTTTTTAATAAATAACTAAACCTAAAAGATTTTAAGGTAAAGATATAATAAACCGTATTTAATTGGATATTAGAAGGATATTTATAATAACGATATATTAATACTATTAGAATGTTAGTATTAGATATGTATAAAAAATATAATAATATTATAATAACTTACTTAAAGATTAGAAAACAGATAAAATCTATATATTAGGGAAATACCAAGAAAATTTAATACGAAAAATACATAAATATTAATTATACGGATACCTAGGGATTTATAAAACCTTAGAACGTATATGGCGAACGTACCATTTTTTTAAAATAAAGTTAACTGTATAAAAAATTATATAATAATGCAATATTTACGTTAAGGCGAAAATTAAACGATATAAACTTTACGGGAAACTATAATTATTACTAATTATTAAGTAATTATAGGACTTAGTTATATTTAATTTTATTACGAAACTTCCCGTATTAGAAAACCTAGTTACGGGCATATATTACGATAATATCTTTATAATTGTCGACCGATTTACAAAATTTTCTTATTTCCTACCTTATAATAAGGATACGGATATGAAATAAATAGCATATATTTTTTTTCGACATATATGTAACATATATAGATTATTAGCAGAAATTATTTTAAACAGAGGTATAATTTTTACTTCTAAGTTCTGGTAAAATTTAATAATATAATTCGGCCTAAATTATAAGTTATTAAACGTTTTTAGATTATAAATAGATAGATAGATGGAAAGGACTAATTAGACGTTAAAAATATATTTACGATGTTATATTAATTACGAATAAGATAATTAAGTTAAAAAATTACTTATTGCGCAGTTAATTTATAATATTAATTACTATAATAATATTAAAATAATTTTAGTAATTACCAACTTTAGTTTTACCCCGGAAGTTTACAAAGAAATATAAAAAGAAGGATTAATTAATATCAAAGTAATTTTTACCTTAAAATAACTTAAATAATTATACCAAAAAATAAAAATAGAATTTTAATTCGTACGCGAATAAATAAATAAATATTACAATTAAAAAAGGTTAAAAAAACTAACCTTTTCGGAAAAGAAAATGATTTATCTAACTATTAAAAATATCAAAACTAAACGCCTAAACCAAAAACTCGACTTTAAATATATTGGCCCATACAAAATCGCTAAGAAAATCTTAAAAAACAACTATTAATTAAAGTTACCACCTAGGGTTAAATTCCATCCAGTTTTTTATATTTCCTTACTTAAATCAATAGCAAATACCATTAAAATGTATATAATATAAGATGACGTAAAGGTAAAGGAAAAAAGGAAGATATACGAAATTGAAAAAATACTTGACATATAAAAAAAAAAAGGACTTACCTAATATTTAATTAAATAAAAAAATTACCTAAATTCCGAAAATACCTAGAAACCCGTTAAAAATCTTACTGGCGCCTAACGCCTATTAAAGAACTTTTACCAATAACGTTAGGACCGCCGAAATTGAAAATATTCCAGTTTACGTTATTTAAAAACGGCCAATTAGACGTCTTAGGAATAAATTAATCGTTTTAAATAGGAACTTAAATAAAAAATGATACGTTTACCTTTAAACGTTCCTGGTTTTTTAATTTATCCATAAACTAAAGGCCGCAATTAACAATTTTTACCTTTTAAGCGTAAAAAAACCGTTTTTAACGGCGAAAACGAAAAAGGCAACTAATAATCTTATCAATATCACGCTGTTTATATATAAGGTCCTTTTTTAACTCTTGCTAAAAACGTAAAAAGGTTTCTTCCGTTACGGCCTTTTTACGGTCCAGACGGTTTTTTCCTTTTTAATATAACGAAAAAAGTTAACAGGAACACCGGACCTATCATAGCGACGACGATATTTAACATATTCGCTATAACGACGAATTTCCTTAATTATTTAACATTTCGTCCTTTTTTCAAAACATGGCGTATATAGCATTATTTTAAAACCAAATTTAATAATATAAGCAATTAAAAATTCAAAGCTCTCCTTTTAATTTGGACAACTGCAAGGTTTACGATTAACAATACGATTACTTATAATAAAAAATTAACTTACTAAAAAAAAAATCTTTAAGGATAAAGATCTTAAAAAAAGGGGATATCGTATTACGACCTAATAAAGGGAGGTCTCGGAAACGGTCCTAACGGACCGAAACAGAACCCAAGTAAGTCAGGTTACGTAATTTGGATCTTTTTTATTTTTCAAGATCTAATTAAATCTATACAGATCCAATACCCTTTAACTCTGGGAAAACGACAAAATCCATAAAAGATCCAGGTTTTCCTGAAAGGATATATACGCTTATTAATCCCATAATTTAGATAATATTAGTTTGTAATATAACTTAGTTATCTAAAATACCCTTAGTATTACCAGACGTAACTAAGTTATCTTTATTGCTTAGATCCCGTAATACAACTGCTAATATAAACCGTACGACTTGGTTTAATAGTTGGTTAACTAGCCTAGCCGTTATAATATTATACAAAAATTTAAAGTTAGTTCATAAATATTAGAATTCGGAAATATAATTATATAATGATAAATATTAAAAAACGCTGAATTTAACTAAATCTAATAAATTTTAAAAAAATTATAAAAATATATAGCGTTATTAACTTTAAACCTTCTTGTTTAAATTAAATTAAAAATTATTATTATAAAAATTTTATAAAATATATTCGAAAACGGTAATTATTAATAATTTTTCCGGTTATAATAAATTATATACCTCGGTTCCGAAAAACTTTGTACCGAAATTAATTATTAGGCCTCCGTAAGTACGTAATTTCTCGATTAATATCGGCTTAAGCAACTTATTTACGTAATGCCGATAAGCTTCGACCTTAATAAACCTTATACCCTGGTTTAATACGAGGAATCTCTTAGAAAGCAGATAATAAATTATAATAATATAAAATAAAAATTTTAATTTAAGTTTTACTTTTATTTATTATCGTAATAAAAAGTAATTATTTAATTTTTAATTAGAAAAAAAGTATTATTATTACGACCTAACGGAGGGGAAACCTCGGAAACGGTCTTAACGGACCGAAACAAAACCTAAATAAGTTAAATCACGTAATTTAAATCTTTTTTCTTTTTTAAGATCTAATCGAATCTATACAGATCTAATATTTTTAAAATTTATAAAAACGGCAAAATCTATAAAAAAATCCAGGTTTTTACAAAAATATATACGTTTGTTATTTTATAACTTGAATATTATTAACGTGCTATATATATAAGTAAGAGATATATATAAGCGAGCTGCTTTTTAGCACTTTGTAATAACAAATTTAAATAACTTAATAATATATTATATTAATTTAAATTAATCGGATTTTTTTTGGCTAGATATATTTACAATTTTTTTATAAATACGTACATTATATCCGGGCTTGCCGTAAACGTTATATTTCCGTTCTTTCGTTTTAATCTTTTTACGACAACCCCCTTTAATTATTATTAGTTGCATTTTTTTATTACCCCCTTTTTTTTAGGCTAAAAAAGCTTGTTTTTTTTAAATAGTAAATATTCCTTTTTTTTTGAAAATGTTTATTTTTAATTTTACGACGTTTATTTAAAATATAATTTATTTCGCGTAATTAAACGTTTTTTTCCCGGAAAAAACGGCTTTATATAATAATAATATGTAACTTTTTATTATAAAATTAATCGATTTAAATATTTTTGTTGGCGAGTTACTTTGATAATTTTTAATTTTCCTTTGTAAATAACGTTTTTGTTTTATTATTTTACGGATATGGCCCAATGGCTCAGTGGTTACAAGCCTGGGTATCTTTTTTAATTACGACAGGCTTGGGCACCCTATTTCGGTTAATCTTAAAAAATAACTGGTTTAAATCCAGCTTAAACTACCGTTCCTTTAAGTAACGCCAGCTTAAAAGGAGCTAAACTAATTAGGGCTTCGGCTCCGCTACCGTGTCGGCAATAATTAAAAAGTGGCTAGAAACTAATTAATTAATCGGGTGTATTTATCGTCAGTTGCCGTATATTACATAACCCGCATTACGTTTTTCCGGCCCTTAGTTAAAAAGGGACGGTTTTTAAAGGGTGCTCCCCGGTCGCATTTGTACAATCTTTCGTATACGTACTTAGTAAATAGATTAGCTTCCTATACAGCTAACTAAATACCTTAATCGCACTTTACCTTGTATAATTATTTTACGAATATTTTTAGGGGTTTTTATAAGCGGGAAAATAAAACCGGCGGAGGTTAATAGGGAAATAATTAACGTAAGTATAACTGGAGAAATTTCGAATTTAGAAAAAACGTTATTAAAATCGAATAAAATAAAATTAATTTTCGTAAATTTAGATTTAATATTATCGAACGTTATAGTAATTTGGAACGTATTATAAAAACCGGCGAAAATTTTTTTTTTAGTAATATAAGTATAATAATATCGTATTAAGTTTTTGATATATTACGAATAAACGCGTTTTAAAATAAAAAAATTAAATATATTAAAAGGTTAAAGCCGGTACGAAAAATACGTAAATATATAAAACGTAATAATATTATGGTTAGCGTAATATTTTTTGAATTTTATCGAATAGTAATTTTCGTAACCGTCGAAAATAAAAAAACGTTTCGAACTTTTTATACGTATCCGAATATATTTATTAAAATGTTAGATTTATTTTAAATTCAATTTATTTATTATTTAATTATTATTACTTAATACGATTTTTTAATTTGTTACTGGTAATAAATTATTATAATATTAAGATTTAAAATAATTTTTCTTTATTATAATAATAAATAGCGGTATAGCTTAATTTTGGGAATTAATAATTTGGATAATTATAACTTATTTTTTATTTTTTTATTAGGTTTATTTAAGTTTTCCACGTTTTTCGGTATTGGTAATTATTATATCCGTTATTATAAAAAATTTTTATTAAAAATTTAATTTCGTTAAAGTTGTAAATATCTTTTTTTACGATACCGTATTTCGTAATTATAACCCGAATAAGTTCGAATTATATACGAAATGTTTCTGGATTTTCGAATAAAATCCGTTAATAATCGATTTTCCGATTTAAATGTATTTGAAGTTTTTTTTACCGTTTAATAAAATTTAACGCTTAGTTAATTCCGACGCGTTCCGTAACGCGCTAGGCTAGCAATATATTAATTATATTTTTAATATGTTAAAACCGGATAGGAAATATTTGCGTATTTAGGTTAAGAATTTAATCGATAATCGATTTTTTTTTTGGTTAACGTTAATTTTTGTAAAAAAAGGATAATATCGATTCGGGCGTATTTACCGTTAAAACGGTATATTAAAGTAAAATATGGAACTTTATAAATAAAATTAAGTCTCCTTAGAGAAGACGTAACCGTAGAACAAAATTAAACAAATAGATAGATTATAGTATCGGTTGTTAAGCTTTACCAAGCCTTAATTTTCTTATAGATTACCCTATTATGCCCCTATTAATAACCATTCTTAACCGAATTCTAGACGATCTTCGTAATTTGAAATAACTGGATAAACTATCGTTCGTAATTTTCCTTACATTAAGCCAAAAATTAAATTTCGAAATTTTTAAACTTTTTACCGCCTATATTTAGTTTTCCCAGTAATTCCTTTATACGGTCGATATTTTCTATTATAAAGTTGTTTAATTTTTAATTATTTTTATTTATATAAATTAAATTATATCCGAAAATTAAAAGCAAAATCCGATCTTTTTGGAAAAAATCGGTTAGATCGACGGAAGTATCGATATTTTTAACTTATTCCAAAACTTTATTAAATTTAAGGATTTTAAAAAAAACGTTTTCCGTAAATATTTTACAGTTACAAAATACCGGTATTTTGTAATAAAAATTACCCGGTATATTTTAACTATTTTAATTAATAGGGTTTCGAAAAATCGTAAAATCGATCGAAATTAAAATCGTAGAACTGGTAAAAGGTTGTAAAACAACTATTTTATACGGATTTAAAATTTACCGTAAAAAACTTAATATCTTTTGAATTATTACATTTTAAAAGATTTCCCTTACCAAACTAATTAAAGGGCATAAAGTTTATTAAGGTTAAAGTTTATCGGTATTACGTAATAATCGGTTTCGGGATAAAGCTTTTCGTAACCGAAACGTATAATTTATTATTACCGTAAAAACTATTAATAATTGCCGTATTTAAAAATATTAGGTAAAATATTTATTGTATTAATTATTGGTATAATTATTTCATATCTTTAGCTTAGCCTGGATAATACGGCTTAAACCTAACGACCTTGTATAAATAAAATTAAGTTTTTTATAATTAACTTTCGGGTTTCGTTTTTTAACTTAAATAATTAAGTTTATTTTTGCTTTTTTATAAGGCGTTTTATAACGGTGGTATTAAGAAATAGACGATTAAAAATAGATAGTTAAAATGGCGAAAAAAGTTTTTCGCTTATATGTATTTTTCGCTTATATATATAGTACGTTAATTTATAATATAATTTAATTACTTAAAACACCTTTAATATTATTAAATGTAATTAAGTTATCTTTAATACTTAAACTCCCGTAATATAATTATTAATATAAATCGTATAATTTAATTTAATAATTAATTAATTAACCTAATTATTATACGTTATAAGCTCTTATTTAATAATATTATTAAATTTTAAATAAATTATTCGAAATTATCAAAATAACTCCTAGTACTAAAAAAATTACCGTTAATTAATAATTCTAAAATAAATTTAAAAAATTAACTAAAAAAGATTTTAGTATTTTAAATATTAAGGTTAAAAAACTTTAACTTTACGATAAAAAATTAATATTTAAAGTTTTCTTACCTAAATATAAGTATACCTACGGTTCTTAGCTCTCGACGACCTTAAAAATAAAATTCTTACTATTATGGCATTCTTTACCGGAAACGCATTTAATTAATTTAAACTAACTATAAAGAATTACCTAAAAAATATAAAAAACGATATAAAAACATCTATTAAAAATTTTTTCGCTAATTATTCTAATTTCGAAGAAAAATTAAAAACTAATTTCGATAATTCCGATAAAGAACGTACCGCCGTATAAAAAATTTTATAACTACGATAAAAAAAACTAATATTTAAATACGTAATAAAATTCCGAAATTTAATAATTAAGGTAAAATAAAGAAACGAAAAAAATAATACTTTAATTAATATATTTTATAAAAGGTTAAAAAATAATGTTAAAAGTAAGGTAATTAAACTAAACCGATTAATTTTTTTAAATAAATATATTACCGAAACGGTAAAAATCGATAATTAATAATTCGAAAAACGATAAATAAAAAAAGGCCAATATACCCTACGATATAAATTTAACAAATTTAATTAAAAAAATAAACGTATTACGTTTCATATTTTTTACGAAACCTAGCTAAGTTTTATAAAAATCGGAATAATTTAATAACGAAACTAACTTTGATATAAATACTATAACTACGGTAAAATAAGATATAAAACTTTTTAATATAAAATATTTAAAAAACTTTAACAAAATAATTAAAATCCTGTATTTAAAAAATAACAACAAAACAATAAAAAGGATAACAAAAAATCAATTAATATAATTTAATTACGGTATACGGTAATATAATAGTATAAAGATTATTTAAGATAAAAAGCCCTTATTAAAAAAAACTATTTATACAATCTTAATAAAGAAAATAACGGTAAAAACGGAACTAATTAGTTTTGTAAAAATAGTTACGGGAATAGTACGAATGAAAAAAAAACCTATACCTAGGAAAGCTAAAGTAATATACGAAAATCCACGTTATTTACTGTAACAAACTTAGATATTAATTTTATTAAGAATAAAAAGAAATAATTTATTAGCGGATAACCCAAATATACCAAAAAAGTTCAATTTTAAATAATAAAAAAGGATTAATAAAAATAATTAACAGTAATACCGATATTTATAATCATTTACGAAAAAAAGATAAAATTAATTAATAAATAACTTTATGGAGTTAACCGCCCGGAAAATCATACTTATAAAAAAACCCTTTTTGTTATTTTAAATAATATAATTATTGGATAAAAAAACTAATTTAAAAAACGGTAAAAAAATATTATTAACGAACTATTACCAACTTAAGCATCTAATTAACTTTTATTACAAATCCAAAAAACAAAAAAACAATTAAAAAAAATTAAAAATTTTATTAAAAAATTCAATAAAATTCGGAAAACGAAAAAAAAAAATACAATAACTAATAAAAAAACGATAATTTGGAAATGACTTTATTAAATAAAAAAATAATCGAAATCTTTGCAAAATAAATCCACGAATAACCGGATATATAATAATAATTCAAGTAATTATAAAAACAAATAACCCGAATAGAAAAATAATTAAAAAAATTTCGAACATAAAATAACCGGAACGAAAAAACGTTACGAAAATTCTTACGAACCCTAAAAAAATAACGCCACCTATAAAAAAACCGTAAATAAACGAAAAAAAAAAGTTAAATTATAACACCTTAAAAAAACTTTAAGTATAACGATCGGAACTATTAGTAATAATACTATTATTATATAAGTACGGATTAAAAAAAATTAATACACCGTAATAATAAATTATGGAATAATAATTATTAATTATATTAATCTAAAAATAATAACTTAATTAAAATTATTATAAAAAAAATTCCTTTTATAAAATCGAAAATATCGAAAATCAAAGATTCGCCTATAACGATAAATAAATTAAAAGTGAAATTAATTATTTTAAAACCTTTATCGAAAAAAAAAATTATTAATTTCAATATTATTTTGTTAAACGGATATAACATAATTTTAAAAGAATTATAATTACGTTAATATAACCTTTTAATTAATTAAAAAACTAATTAAATAAATTTTTATTTATTCCCTATTACAAAAAAATAAATAGAAAAAATTTAAAATCTTAACATTCGATCGATAAAAACGATGAATATAAATATAAAAATACGACAAAAACTTCACCGCGTAAAAAAATAAAATATATTTAAAATAAAAGGTATAATAAAAAAATATAACGCGTTATCGTAAATTTTAAAATACAATTTCGACAAATAAATAATAATTTATAAATATAACCTAAAAAATTACGAAAATAAATAACAAAAATATTACTATAATATTATAAATATAAAAAACTTTTTCGAAAAAAACTTGATATAAAATTATTATAATATAATGAATAAAATCACGAAAGAATTTTCAAAAACGATAAAATAATTGCTTTTTATCTTATTTATAACTTAAATAAAATAAAGTTATACGTTTTCTATAATTACCTAAAAAATAAATTACGAAAAAAATATATATAACGTTTTAAATTATTAACGGAATACCTAATATTTTTTATTCCGCGGAAAAATAAGAAATTATAATTTATTATTAACTATTAATAACTTAACGATATTACCGTTAAAAATAAGATATTATTACCCTTAATTATCGAAATTAAAAATTAATTATAAAACACTTAATAATTCATAATTTTAAACCTAAAAAAAAAGTATAACCAAATTCGAATTAAATTAAAAAACGAATAAAAAATAATTTTTAAAACGAAATACGAATTATTCGAATACCTCGTTATACTTTTTGAATTTATAAACGTACCAGTAATTTTCTAATAAATAATTAATTACGTACTTCGAAAATACCTTAATATCTTTATTATATATTACCTCGACGATATCCTTATCTACTTAAAAATAAAATAAAAACATATAAAACACATTTACAAAGTCCTATAAATTCTACAAAACGTTAACCTTTTAATTAAGGCAAAAAAAAAATACCTTTTATATTCGAAAAGTTAAATACCTAAAATATATTATTACCTTAAGATATATCAGAATAAATCCTAAGAAAATCACCGTAATCCAAGATTAAAAAATCGCCTACCAATATCACTAAAATATAAATATTCCTTAAACTTACTAATTACTACCGACGATTTATACAATATTCTAATAAAATCGCAATACTATTAACGGAACTTACCAAAAAAAATTAACGTTTCGTATAAGTTCCGGTTATAAAAAAAACTTTTTAACAACATAAAAACGTTCTTATTAACAAACCCGTCTTAATAATATATAACCTAAATAAATCAACAAAACTTAAAATTAACGTTTTAAATTTTACTTTAAAAATAATAATTTACTAACGGGATAATTAAAAAAACTATACCTTATCGCCTTCTACTCGTATAAATTATACGGTATTAAACTTAATTACTTCATTTACAACAAAAAATTCCTAACTATTATTAAAACTTTTAAAAAATTTAAATATTACCTTAAAAAAAATTAACATTAAATAAAAATATATATAAATTATAAAAACATCTCTTATTTTACAACCATAAAAAAATTAATCGAACAACAATTACGCTACGCAAAATACCTCTTAAAATTCGATTATATCATTTTTTATCGTAAAAAATCAAAAAATAATAAAATAAATACTTTTAACAAATAACTAAACCTAGAAAATCTTAAAGTAAAAATACAATAAACTATATTTAACCGGATACCAAGAAAATACCAACAATAACAATATATCAATACTATTAAAATATCTAACGTACTACATAAGCGAGCTATATATATAAACGAACTATACACTTTTTTCATCATTTTAACTCTTTAACTTTAATCACTTATTTTTCAATAATTATAACATGGAACGGCTTATAAAAAAAATAAACCTAGCCGTTTAAGCTAAAAAACGAAATCCGAAGCTTAATTATAAAAAGCTTAGTTTTATTTATAATATCCTATTTATTACCTTAAAAACGTAAATTAATAGCAAATACGCCCGATCCGATACCATCCCTAATTCGCAAAAATTAACGCCGATTAAAAAAAAATCGATTATCGAACGAATCCTTAACTTAAATACGTAAACGTTTTCCGTCCGGCGTTAATACGTTAAAAATATAGCGAATTTGTTATTTACGTAATGCGTCGTAAAACGTATCGGAATTAATTAAATATCCAACTTTATTAAACGGTAATATAAATTTAAAACGCGTTTAAATCGAAAAATAAATTATTAACGGGTTTTATACGAAAATCCAGAAATATTTCGTAAATAATTTAAATTTATTCGGGTTATAATTGCAAAATACGGTATTACGGAAAAAAATATTTATAACTTTAATAAAATAAAGTTTTTAATAAGTTTTTTTATAATAATAAACATAGTAATTATAAATGCCGAAAAACGTAAAAAACTTAAATAAACGCAATAAAAAAATAAGGAATAATTTACGGTAATACAAACTATTAATTTTTAAAGTTAGGTTTTGCCTTTATTTATTATCCTTACCGGAAAAAACCATTTTTTTTGCTGGTTCGCCGATAACCTATTTTTACCCAACTAAAGGATTACTATAAGCGAAAACGGCTGGATGATAAATAAATTAAGTTTAAATGGATTAAATATTTTAATAAACATATTAAAACGTATATTAAAAGTTCGAAATATTTTTTTATCTTTAACCATTACGAAAGTTATTATTTAATCGAATTCGAAAATTACTATAAAACCAATAATATTATTATATTTTATATATTTACTTATTTTTTTTATCGGTTTTAACTTTTAAACGTATCTTGTTTTTCCGTATTAAAACGCGTTTATTTATTATATATCGAAAGTCTTATACAACGTTACGTTATTTATATTACTAAGGAAAATTTTATCGCCGGCTTTTACGATACGTTTAAAATTACCATAACGACCAATAATATTAAATCCGGATTTGCAAAAGCAGAACTTATTTTATTCGATTTTAATTACGTTTTTTCCGAATTAGAAATTCCAGTTATACCTATATTAACCGTTTTTTTATTTACCTTTATTAATTCCGTTATTTCCTTATTTACGAAAACTTTTAAAAATATTACTAAAACGATTTAACGGGAACGTTATTTACAAAGGAAAATTAAAAATTACCAGGGTAATTTGCCGATAAAGATGTTT
Source organism: Monosporascus sp. CRB-8-3 (assembly GCA_004155055.1). NCBI lineage: Eukaryota > Fungi > Ascomycota > Sordariomycetes > Xylariales > Monosporascus > Monosporascus sp. CRB-8-3. The sequence continues at coordinate 22,292 of QJNZ01000774.1, forward strand.
AAATCGGTTAGTTTTTTGATAAAAAGTAACCTATTATTTTTGTACGAAATTGCTTTTTTTCGGAAGGAAAACGGTTATTTTTACGAAACGAATTATATCCTTAATAAACGCCGGAAAACCAAAAACAAACGTTTTTAAAAAGGAAGGATATTTACTATAAAGAAAACATAAGTTTTCATAGTTACGAAGGAAGGTAATAGTAAACAATCGTAGCTAGCAGCGGCCGAAGGGGGTTGTCGCAAAAGGGTTTAAACGAAGGAACGGAAATGTAACGTTTGCGATAAGCCCGGATATAATACGCGTATTTGTAAGGAGGATATAAAGGTATTTAGCAATAAAGAATCCGATTAATTTGAATTAATTTAATATGTTATGGTTATTTAATTCGAATTTGCTATCGCGACGTACCAAAAAGTGTACAGCTCGCTTATGTATACAGCTCGCTTGTATAGTACGTTATATTAAATATATACAAAAGAAATATAATAATATTATTATAATTTACTCGAAAACTAAAAAACAAACAAAATTTACATATTAAAAAAATATCAAAAAAACCAAATACGAAAAATACATAAACATTAACTATACAAACACCTAAGGATTTATAAAACCCTAAAACACTTACGACAAATATATTATTTCCTTAAAATAAAATTAATTATACAAAAAATTATATAACAATATAACATCTACGCTAAAATAAAAACTAAACGATATAAACTATATGGAAAATTACAACTATTACTAATTATTAAACGACTATAAAATTTAATTACATTTAACTTTATTACGAAACTTCCTTTATTAAAAAACCCAGCTACGGATATACACTATAATAACATCTTTATAATCGTTAACCGATTTACAAAATTCTCCTATTTTTTACCCTAAAACGAAAACACAAATATCGAACAAATAATATACATTTTTTTTTCGATACATATATAACATATACGGATTACCAGCAAAAATCATCTTAAATAAAAATACCACCTTTATTTCGAAATCTTAGCAAAATTTAATAACATAATTCGGCTTAAACCATAAATTATCAAACACTTTCAAACTACAAACAAATAAATAAACGGAAAAAATTAATTAAACGCTAAAAACGTAGCTACGATACTATATTAACTATAAACAAAATAATTAAATTAAAAAGTTACCTATCGCACAACTAACTTACAATACCAGCTATTATAACAACATCAAAACAACCTTAATAACTACCAACCTTAATTTTACTCCAGAAATCTACAAAAAAATACAAAAAAAAATCAATTAATATTAAAACAATCCTTACCTTAAAACAACTTAAGCAATTACACCAAAAAATAAAAATAAAACTCTAATTCATACGTAAACAAATAAATAAATATTACAACCAAAAAAAGTTAAAAAACCAACCTTCTCAAAAAAAGACATAATCTATCTAACTACTAAAAATATTGAAATTAAACGCCCAAACCAAAAACTCGATTTTAAATATATCGGCTTATACAAAATTACTAAAAAAATTTTAAAAAACAATTATTAATTAAAATTACCACTTAAAATTAAACTCCATCTAATTTTTTACGTTTTCTTATTCGAATTAATAATAAACATTATCAAAATATATACGGCATAAGATAATATAAAGACAAAAAAAGAAAAAAAGATATACGAAATTAAAAAAATACTTAACATACGAAAAAAAAAAGATTTACCCAGTATTTAATTAAATAAAAAAATTACCCGAATTCCGAAAATACCTAGAAATTTACTAAAAATCTTATTAGCGCTTAGTACCTATTAAAAAACTTTTACTAATAATACCGGAACCGTCGGAGTTAAAAACGCTTTAATTTACGCTATTTAAAAACGGCTAATCAGTTATCTTAAAAATGGACCAATTATCTAAAATAAAGATTTAAACGGAAAATAATATGTTTGCCTTTAATTATTCTTATTCCTTTTATTCGTTTATAGACTAAAACTCGCAATTAATAATTTTTACCTTTTAAGCATAAAAATCTTTTTTTAATAATAAAAACGAAAAAAATAACTAATAATTTTATTAATATTACGTTATTTACGTACGAAATCTTTTTTTAATTTTTGCTAAAAACGTAATAAGGTTTCTTCCGCTATAACCTCTTTACGGTCCAAGCGATTCTTCTCTTTTCTAATACAACGAAAAAAGTTAATAAAAATACCGGACCCGTCACAACAACGACAATGTTTAACATATTTACTGCAACGGTGAATTTTCTTTTTTATTTAACATTTTATCCTTTTCTTAAAACATAACGTATACGGCATTACTTTAAAACCAAATTTAATAATATAAACAACTAAAAATTTAAAACTTTTTTTTTAATTCAAACGATTACGGGGTTTACGATTAACAACGTAACCACTTATAATAAAAAAATTAACTTACTAGGGGAAAAAAAATCTTTAAAGCAAAAATCCTAAAAAAAAGGAAATCGTGTTACAACCTAATAAAAGGAAGGCCTCGGAAACGGTTTTAACAGACCGAAACAAAATCCAAATAAGTTAAGTCACGTAATTTAAATCTTTTCTTTTTTTCAAAATCTAATCGAATCTATATAAATTTAATATCCTTAGGATTTATAAAAACGACAAGATTTATAAAAAATCCGGATTTTTACGAAGGATATATACGTTCGTTATTTTATAACTTAAATATTATCAATTTGCAATATAACTTAATTACCTAAGACACCCTTAATATTACTAAACGTACCTAAGTTATTTTCGTTACTTAGATTTCCGCAATACGATTACTAATATAAACCGTACAACTTAGTTTAATAATTAGTTAATTAACCTAGCCGTTACAATTATTATTAATTAAAAGGCTTATTTAAATATTAATAATTAAAAAACTAATAATATTAAATTTAAAATAAGTTTAAAATATTTATTAATATATTTAACTGTATGTTAAAAATTTTAACTTTTTAAATTATTACGATAGTTATTATTTTAATATTTCTATCTTTTTATATTTATCTATATTATTCGTTTATTTCATTAATTTTTTCGAATTTACCTTCTTTTATTAAGTCGTTTTCTTTAAGTAAAATAATACCTAATTAAGTAAAGCGAGTTATATTTTAAAAAGCCGTTAGATAATTAAAAATTCATATATTTTAAATAGTATAAAATATTTATTATATAATATATAACTGTCGGCAATTATATTATATTTTTTAGCCTAGGGTTTTATATCTTATTAATTCTAAGTTATTTATTTTTAACTAGAAGAAAAAAGCAGCTAGATATACTTATAGGCTTTTTTAATCTTATAATTCTAAGATTATAAATTGAAGTCTTTTTAATTCTTTTAATGCTTTAAGAATTAATAATTATATTTACTAATATACTTTTATAGTTTTAAAGTTATTATAAAGCTATTTAAATCTTATTCTCGCTTTAAATATTATTAAAAAGTTTTTATCCGTTTTATATAAATCTTTTAACTTTTTCGAAATAAAGCTAGCTTTATATTATATATTATATTTAAACCATTTATTAAATTATTATTTTTTCGTTTCGAGTAATCTTTTATCATATAACTGTATTTGTTATATTTCAAGTAAAATAATTGGTTTTTTATTTTATATAGGTTTATTTAATTAATTTTATTTCGGGTTATAATTATTATTATTTCTTTTCGAATTCTTTACTTAAAATTCGATAATACGGTTATTATATAACGTAATATATAAGCGAGTCGCTCATACAAGTGAGTCGCTCGTTTGTCACGTGACCAATTTCATATTTAAAATAATGCTTATAACTTTACGAAAACGTAAAAAAATTTAATATAATTTTGTATACCTATTTGAGATATAAATCTACAGGGATCAGCAAAGTTGCATCCGGATCTAACCGGTTTTCGTAATTTTATTAATATATTTCCTATTATTAAGTATTATATTAAAATCTTAAATAAAATAACCAATACGTTATAAAAATTTTTCATATTTTATATATAGGTTTGAAATAATGTATTATACGTTCTATTATTTCTTTTAAATTTATAAATAATTATGTTTTAAAGATATAAAAAAGTAGGTCTGATTTAGAGGCTAAAAATATAAATCAAGCTATATTTTAGTAAATATTAAAGCAGTAATTTTGCCATTTTGCATAGTTATATATTACGTAATAATTAAAAAGATATTAAAAAATGGTATAATTTAATATAACTTTCATAAATATACGAATTTATTTCATATTTTTATATAAAATTATAAATATTAATTTTAACCTAAAAGATTCAAATTTTATTGTATTTAAATCGGGTTTTGATAATATATATTAAATTATAGATAAAAAATATTATTATAGTGAAAACTATTTTTAAATCGGTAAAGAAATAGTTATTTTATGATATTTTGAATTAATATGGAGAAAGTTACGTAATAAACGCGCGACTCACTTATGTAAGCGACTTGCTTATGTGGTACGTCATTTAGTTTATTATTATAATCAAGTATTAATAAAATATTTTTTATTTACTTTTTTAAATATCTCCGCTATAATATCGAATCGAATTAATAAATATATCTATATTATTATACCGTTTTACTAGATTTTTAAAATTAATTATATTATTTAACTAATTAAATTTAAATTTGCTAATTTACTCTTTAATTAATACTTTTTGCTTTATATAAACGCTTTGTTTTAATAGCTTTGTAGTTGCAAGCCTAGGTATCTTTTTTAATTGCGACAAGTTTAAATACTCTATTACGTAAGACTACCGCGTTATCGCGACAAGCACAATATGCCCTCGTTTTAACAGCGTTAGTCGTACGTTCTAGGCTGGGATACTTCTGTCAGCTAGCAGGGGGTGCTAAACGTACCCCATATACGGAAAGGGTCCCTTTGATCGGAACATATATGTTCCGTTAGTAAGCCATACAAAATTTATACGCGTACAAAAAGTACTCGTAGCTAACTTAATATAACAATATAATTAATATCCTTTATATTTAATAATTAAGAATTTTATTCGTTTAATCCGCGTTATTATCAATTAATTAACTATTATTAAAACGATATAAGTTGTATATTAGTAATAATTATTCGTATATTTTATTAATTGTAATAATAACGATATTATTAACGTCCTCCGTTATTTATAACGGATTTAAAAATTAAAACCGTTTTAAAAACAAATTTCAAATTGAAGAGTACGTTTTTAATATATAGGATTATATCGATTTTAATAAGTTATTTCCGTAGCCTATTAAATTAATAAAATTTAATATAATTTCGTATCCGAAAAAACGAATCCGTTATATAATACGAAATAATACCCTAAACGGTTTTTTAACTATATCTATATTTTTCGGAAAAATTTACGAAAAAATCGATGATATTAGTTATTTAACGAATACCTTTAAAATAGCGACCGAAAATAAATAAATTTATAATTAAGATTTTACGGCATATATTTATAAAAATTACAAGTACGATATTTTCCGAAAAAATAATAATAACCTTATAAAATAAGTTTTAAAGTTAATATTTCTAGTAATTAAGGAAATAAATTTCTTTTTAAAAAAGAATTTACGAAAGTAATATGTTAAATTAATTAAATCCGATAAAGTATACGATAATAAGTTTTTAATTAATACTTAGCAAAAGTATTACAAAAGGCTAAAGTAAACCTCGAAGTGAATAAAAAAATTAAACGAATAAATTATAAGGTAGCTAAAGATTATAACTTAGGGATAACGATATAAAGTTTTAAAAACGAAAACGATAATCGTATAAATAAATAACTTATATATAATATTAACTTTTATTATAAGGATTTAAATAATTACGTTTTAAATAGTGAAAAAGGTCGAGATTAATAACGGTACGATTAGTTATTAGGAAATAACGGTTAACTTTTTAAATTACTAGATTATAACTTATTTATAACCTATATCGAAAAATATTAAGATAACGTTTTCGACCTTTTACGGGATACCTATAAACCCTTTTAATTAAAACAATTTTAATTAAAAAAAAATAACTTTTAATTATAAGAAAAGATTTCAGGCGTAAGTTAAGATAAGGTAATTATAAAATTTTTTATTCGGATCGAAACGGTAATAAACGGAAACGTTAAAAATGAGATATATAAGGAATCCGTTATAAAGCGTATTTAAATTTTTTTATAAGTTTTCTTAATGTTATTACGTATTTTTTTAATAAAGCCCCGGTAAATTTCCGTTTTAACGATAAGATAGTAATATATATTTAAGGCCGAATATTTTCCGATTAATTTTTAAAGGAAAAAATTAACCGTTTATCAAAAGGTATAGAAAAAATAACTATTTAAAAAATAAATTAATTGTTAAAAAAAGTAAGATAAGTTTTGGCGTATTTTTTTATTTTTGATTAACGTAATATGATAAACGTTACGTTTTACCTTTTTAAAAAAATTATTTATTTTAGATTTAACGTTTACGATATATATTTTTAATTTTATTAATAAGTTTTTAAATTTTAAATTAACCGTATAAGGTAATAAGATATACGCGGGTAATAGCTTTATTTTAATTAAAAAGTATAAAAAGATTAACGTAATATTTCGAAGTTTTAGCGGTACGAAAACGTTACGTTTATACGACGTGGTTTATTATAAAAGCTTTGTATATAATTTAGTATTTTTTCCGGTAATTCCAGAAAAAAAGGTATTAATAAAATAATTAAAAAGTTAATAATTTTATCCGAAATAAATATAATTAAGCAGTTATTACGTTAATAAATAAGTTTAATTAATTCGTTATTAAAAATATTAACGTAATAATTATTTATATAGTTTTTGTAATTTATAAACGAAATTATTACGGATTAATAACGGTATTATATCATATTTAAAATTAAATTTTTTAGAGCCCGAAATAATTATTTAATTATAATTTTATACAAAAAGAATTTTTTTAACGTCCCGGATAAGTTTATAAGATAAACAAGCTTACGGGATAGTTTTTAATACCTTGCAATAATAAATTTAATTTAATTAATTATAATATATTAAATTAATTTAAATTAATCGGATTTTTTATTGCCAGACGTCTTTATAATTTTTTTATAAATGCGTGCATTATATCTGGGCTTTCCGTAAATATTATATTTCCGTTTTTTTATTTAAACCTTTTTACGATAATTACCTTTAGCCTTTTTTTAACTACAATTATTTATTATTACCTTTTTTCTTAGTTATAAAAGCTTTTGTTTTTTTTATAGTAAATTTTTTTTTTTTTTTTAAAAAACGTACGTTTTTAGTTTTGCGACTTTTACTTAAGATATAATTCGTTTCGTATAATTAGATACCTTTTTGTCGAAAAAAAGCAACTTCGTATAAAAGTAATAAGTTACTTTTTATTAAAAGATTTACCGATTTAACGATTTTTGTCGGCAAATTACCCTAGTAACTTTTAATTTTTTTTGCAAATAACGTCCTTATTTTATTGTTTTTTTAATATTTTTAGGGGTTTTTGCAGACGGGGAATAAATAAAACCGGCGGAGGTTAACGGGAAGACGGTTGGCGTAAATATAACTAAAGGAATTTCGAGTTCGGAAAAAACGTTATTAAAATCGAATAAAATAAAACCAGTTTTTACGAATCCGGATTTAATATTGTTGGTTGTTATAGCAGTTTTAAATACGTTACGAAAACCGGCGATGAAATTTTTTTTGGTAATATAAATAATGTAACGTTATATAAAACTTTCGATATATAACGAATAAACGCGTTTTAATACGGAAAAATAAAATACGTTAAAAAATTAAAACCGATAAAAGAAATAGGTAAATATATAAAATGTAATAATATCGTTAATTTTGTAATAATTTCTGAAGTTAATTAAATAATAATTTTTATAACTATTAAAAATAAAGAAATATTTCGAATTTTTAATACGCGTTTAAATATATTTATCGAAATGTTTAATTTTTTTTAATTTAGTTTATTTATTATCTAGCCGTTTTCGTTTATAGTAATTTTTTAGTTAGCTAAAAATGGGTTATTGGCGAACTAGCAAAAAAGGTAATTTTTTCCGGTAAAGATAATAAATAAATGTAGGGCCTAATTTTAAAAATTAATAGCTTATATTATTATACATTATTCCCGATTTTTTTATTAGGTTTATTTAGGTTTTTTACGTTTTTTAATATTAGTAATAACTATGCCGGTTGCTATAAGAAGTTTTATTAAAAATTTTGTTTTGTCGAAATTATAAATATCCTTTTTTACGATATCGTATTTTATAATTATAACCGGAATAAGTTTAAATTATTTACGAAATATCTTTGGATTTTCGTATAAATTTTTTAATAATTTATTTTTTAATTTAAATACGTTTTAAATTTTTATTGCTTTTTAACAAAATTAAATATTTATTTAACTTTAACGCGTTTTATAATGCGTTATATAAGTAATAAATTCGTTATATTTTTAATATGTTAATGTTAGATAAGAAACGTTTACGTATTTAAGTTAAGGATTCGGTCGATAATCGATTATTTTTCGGTTAACGTTAATTTTTGTAAATTAAAAATAATATCGGTTTTAAAGGATTTATTAGTATATCGTATATATAAAGTAAAATAAGCGATTTTATAAATAGAATTAAGTGTTATATAATTAAGTATCAGGTTTTGTTTTTTAGTTTAAACGGTTAAATTTATTTTTGTTTTTTTTATAAGCTGTTTTATATTATTAATGTTGAAAAATAGTTAATTAAAGTTGGGTAATTAGAATATATTAAAAACTATTCCGTGAGTTTGTTTATTCCGTGAGCTTATCCTGGACGTTAAAAAATTTTATAATAATTAAATATTAAATATGTAACTAGGTAAAGGTTAAAAGATAAATACGTTACGAATTTAAAAAAGGAATTTTCTAATTAAGTTAAAAAATTATTATTAATTTTATAAATTTTAAAAATAACTTGAAAAAATATAAATACGTTATATTCGTTACCGATAGGTATTTAAGCTTTATTTAAGATATTTATTTTAAAAACCGAAAGTAAAATATATTAATTATAACGTTCGAATATTTTTTAAAAGGTTTTAAGAAATTAGGATAAGGTTTTTTTATAAGTAATCGAATATAATACCGAAATTTCAAAAAATTATTAATTTCGAAATATGCTATAATTATTTTTTTAGTATTAAATTTAAGCTTTTAATATTTTATATTTAAATTTAAAACGGGGGTATAAAGCGTTTAAAGGATATAATTAATAAGAAAGTAATTATAATACGAAATAACGTTAAATTATTTTTGTTTTTAATTATATATATTTTTAAAGTAATAATATATTCATATAACCGTACCTTTAAATACGTATTTTTAAAAAAAATTTATACGAAGTTTATAATATTTACTTAACGTATAGAGATAATATTATAGTATTTAATTAGAAGCTATAATAAGTTTATATATAAATATATAATTCTCCCTAGAGGAGACGTAACCGTGGAACAAAATTGAATAAATGGATAGATTGTGGTATCGGTTATTAAGCTTTACTAAGCCCTAACCTTCTTATAGGTGACTTTAGACTGCCCTGTTATGCCCTTATTAACGATTATTCTTAACCGAATTTTAGACGGTTTTCGTAATCCGGAATAGCCGGATAAACCATTATTCGTAATTTTTTTTGTATCGAATTAAAAGTTAAACTTCGAAATTTTTAAGCCTTTTGCCGTTTATATTTAGCTTTTCCAGTAGTTCCTTTATATAGTCGATATTTTTTATTATAAGGTCGTTTAACTTTTAATTACTTTTATTTATATAAATTAAATCGTATTTAAAAATTAAAAGCAAAATCCGATTTTTTTAAAAAAAAATCGGTTAGATTGACGGAAATATTAATATTTTTAATTTATTTTAAAGTTTTATTAAGTTTAGGAATTTAAAAAAAAACGTTTTCCGTAAAGATTTTATAGTTACGGAATACCGGTATTTTGTAATAGGAATTGCCCGGTATATTTTAGCTGTTTTAATTGATAAGGATTCGAAAAGGTATCGTAAGATTAATTAAGGTTAAAGGTAACTGGTTTGGAATTTCTAGCCCTTTTTCCTGGCTGATATTTAATACTTTTAATTATGAGACTAATAAAAAGTCGCAAAGTAACTATTTTATACGGACTTAAAGTTTACCGTAAAAAGCTTAATATCTTTTAAGTTATTATTTGCATTTTAGGAGATACCCTTTGCCGAATTAACCAGAGGGTATAAGATTTATTAAGGTCGAAGTTTATCGGTATTACGTAATCGGTTTCGGGATAAGGCTTTTCGTAATTAAAACGTATAATTTATTATTACCGTAAAAATTATTAATAATTGCCGTATTCGAAAATACTAGGTAAAGTATTTACCGTGTTAATTATTAATGAAATTACTTCGTATCTTTAGCTTAGCCTGGATAATACGGCTTAAATCTAACGACCTTGTATATAAATATATAATTATATAGCTTATATTATAATAATTACCGTTATAAAAAAAGAATAAAGATTTTAAAAGTTAAATTTTAAAGTATAAATTAATTTTTTAATTCGTTATTAATTTACGAATATTTACGAAATTTAAAACCTATTAATTAATAAAGTTATTATTATTCGAAACGTATAATTTAACAAAAAAGCCATTTTTTTATATGATATTAAAAACTTAAAAAATAATTTTTTATACGTTATAAAAGAAAAGTTATAAAAATTATTCCGATAAATAGAAACATTTTTTTAAAATAATAATTATTTAATTTATATATAAAAAGAAAATAGCTTTACATCTTCTAAGTTATTGTCTGAGATTTCCCCTGTTAAATTAGCTAAAGGGTATAAGGTTTATTAAGGTCGAAGCTTATCGGCATTGCGCAATCGGTTTCGGGATAAGGCTTTTTGCGACCGAGATATAATTTATCGTTACCGTAAAAATTATTAATAGTTGCCGTATTCGAAAATACTGGGTAAAGTATTTATCGTGTTAATTATTGGTATAATTACTTCGTAACTTTAGCTTAGCCTGGATAATATGGCTTAAATCTAACGACCTTATATATATAAAGAAAATAAAAACTTAAGCGAAATAATTTAATTACCGGCTAAATAAAAAGAATAACTTTAAAAAGGTATTAACCTAAAAAACTTACGAAATAAGGAAAAATAAGCCTATTTATAAGGAATTAATTATTTTTATATAACCGTTATATTCGAATTATTTCCGTTTTTTAAATTATTATTACCGTTAACGTTTGCCTTAATAATTATTACGATTATTATACTAACGAAAAAAATAAAAATAATTTTAGATTTTTTTTATTATTATTTAATTTAAAGTAACGGTAGAAAAAGAAGGTATTTTACGGGTAATAAACGTAGGCCCTTTATATATTCCGTATTAAAAAAGCGTTATCCGAAACGAATATAAGGTATAAAAGGCTGTATTTAATATAAAACATTTAGTTTTTTTTATCAGTACGTACGATAACCAGCCGGTAAGCTGTAAAAATTTAAGAAAGTTAATTATTCGAAATACGCGTTATTTAAATCGGAAAGAAAATAATATTTTAGTATATAAGGTATTAACGTCGTAAAACCGGGTATATAGGCGTAATTTACCGTTATTACCGCGAGGTTACAAAGAGTTAAATATATATTTACTAGGGGAGATATTTTATAAAGCCGAAAAAGTTTATTCGCAAAGTTAAAAGAAAATGCGATTTTAAAAAAATGGTTAATTAATTTTTTATTAAAAGGAAACAGCTTTTAAGATATATATAAATATATATTTATAAGTTTAATAAATGTAGCTGGTTTTAAAAATATATGGCTCGTTTTATCGTATAAGATAATTAATAGCTTAAAAACGTTTATAGTAATATTTACGTATTTATATTAACTAAAAAATCGTTTAAAACATTAATCGTTATAACGTTTAAGTTTAATTTAAAGTTTAAATAATATATCGTTATAAACGTTTTCGTTAACATTAATTTATTTTACGAAATATATATAAAAACGCCTTTAAGTTATTTATAACGTAAAAAAATTTATTTAAAAAGGTTTTATATAATTTAAAGGGGTTGTTATTATTATAATAAAAAGATTTTATCGGAACATTTAAAAAATTATGATTTAATTCCGGTTTTTACGAAATTTATTATTTTATTATTTTATTCGTTAAGTAGTATTTTTTTATTTTTTTATAAACGATATTATTATAATATATTATAAGGAAGATTAAGAGTTCGTTAATCAGTTAATTTAATAGATACGAGAACGGTATACCCTTATAAAGGGTAAGAATTTATAGTAGATTTTCGATATCGAAATAATTAAAGATAAATTTAATAAGAAAATTTAATTATTTTAATCCGACTTTATGCAAGGTCGTTGGGTTCAAGCCGTATTATCCAGGCTGAGCCAAAGACACGAAGTAATTACACCAATAATTAACACGATAGATACTCTACCCAGTATCTTCGAACACGGCAACTATCAATGGTTTTCACGGTGGTAATCCGACTTTATAAATAAACTAGTTAACTTAGTTTTTTAAGAAAGTTTAAATAATTTTCTAAAAACGTTTATAATTAACGTTAAGCTATTACTAAATCTTAATCTAGCTTATTTAGGTTTTATTAATAAATATTAAAAAAATCGGTTTTATTTTTTACGTAACAGTTAATACGCAACCTAATATATCCTTTATTATATCTCGATATGCCCGTTTTAATTTAAACTTTAATAACGTATATTATAAAGCTATTAATCGAATTATATTATACCTAATCGGGATTAAAGCGTTAACGTTATAATTTAAGGGTAAAAATTTATTAAATATTTAAAGTAACGTTTTTTTTTTTAAGGATAATACGATCGATCGGAAAAATTCTTAAGTTTACGTTATAAAGTTATTTAAAAAAGTAATAACATAACGAGCAAATAAGTAAAATATAATAATTATTTTTATAATAAAAGCGGAATTATTATTTTTTACGTAAGTTATAAAAGAAACTTTATTTAATTTTCGATTAATTAAAAAGTTAAAAATTATTTGAAATATTAAACCGTTTAATATTTAATACAATAATTAATAAATTATACGGCTTATTAACGCCGATATCGCCTTATTATAAACAAAATTACGGTACGTAAATATATATAATTACTAGTTATAAAAAGCCGTAAAAAGGTATTTAATTAAAATAAATCATATATTAATTAATAGATTAATTAAAGCTTTATTACGTAAACCGTTTAGATATTTTAAAAAATAGTTAAAACTAATAAATATTAAGAAAACTATTAAGCGGCGGAAAAACATTTTATAAATAATTTTAAAAAAGGAATTAGTTAATTAAAAGAATTTAATTACCGGAAAAAAGATAAAATAAAAAGTTATAGCTTTAGGAAATAATAATATATAACGATTAACGTTATAAATACTTTAAGGCGTTAAAGAAGTATATTAATTAGCAGGGGGTATTAAACGTACCCTATATATAGAAAGGGTCTTTTTAATCGGAATATATATGTTCCGTAAGTAGATTATATAAAATTTGTACGCGTATAAGAAGTACCCGTAGCTAGCCTAATATAATAACACAACTAATGTCCCCTATATCTGACAACTTCCCTACCTTCCCCTGCGGGTTAGCTAGGTGGCGGTAATGTTCCGGCAGGTGTTGCCAAAACCTTCTTATTTAGGACGTGCCAAAATCCAAATACGGTAATCGGCTCTAAGGGAAACAAATTTTCGATATAATAACCCTCGTTTACTCCGTTCGCAAGCTTATTACGTTAAAACGAGGGCATAATTAATCGTAAAAAACAGCTGGTTTAAATCTAACTTAGAACCCCGTTTTTTAGGTAACGCTAGCTTAGAAAGCTAACTATTTAAAACTTCGGTTCCGCTACCGTATCGGCGAATAATTAAAGTAATTAAGGGCTTTAAAAACTAATTAAATTAATCGTATACGTATTACGGCGCCTGGACTTTTAAATAGGTAAGGCTGATTTAATTCCTAAGGCTTTTAATAAAATAACAAGCTAAAGAACCTAGAAACAGGTCTAGGAAAATGTTAAATATTTAAACTAATTATTAGCTCCACTAAGCTACGAACCTTTCTTAGGTCGTATCAGCGACTGTTATTGTCAGATATAAGGGATATCAGTTATATTGTTATATTAGGCTAAGTTACGTATATTTCTCGTACGCATACAGTTTTCCTATAACCTAATAATAGAACATATATCTTCCGATTAAAAGGAGCCTTTCCGTATATAAGGTACGTTTAATACCCCCTACTAACTAATACACCCCCTTAACGCCTTAAAGCATTTATAGCGTTAATCGTTACATATTATTACTTCCTAAAGCTATAACTTTCCATTCAACCTTTCCTCCGGCAATTAATTCCTCTTAATTAACCAATTCCTTTTCTGAAATTATTTGCAAGGTATTCTTCCGTCGCTTAAGGGCTTCCGTAATATCCATTAATCCTAACTACTCTTTAAAATGCCTAAACGGTTTGCGTAACAGGGCTTTAATTAATCCATTAACCAGTATATCACCTATAAACGTATAATCCATTTTAATTAAATCCCTTTCTGCAGCTTTTCGTAATTAGTAATTATATATATTTACATACCGCAGTTTCGTCTGTAATAAGGTAACGTCAGCGTTAATAAACCGTATCGTTTGCTAATTATCGTACTACATATTTAACAATTTAACATCCAGGGTAACTCCCAGCTCTTTAATTAATCGAAAGCTAAATAAAACTTTTTTTATAACCTACGTAAAAAATAACAATTCTGTTTTAATTATAAAAATAATTACTATATTTTATTTATTCGCCCATTATCTTATTACTCTTTTAAATAATTTTATAACGTAAACTTAAAAACTTTTTCGATTAATTATGTTATCCGTAAAAAAGGCGTCGTTTCAAATATTTAACGAATTTTCGTTTCCAAACTATAACGTTACCGTTTTAATCCTGATTAGGTATAATATAACTCGATTAACGGCTTTATAATATACGTCGTTAAGGTTCAGATTAAAACAGGCAAATCGGGATACGGCAAAGGATATATCGGGTTACGTATTAATCGTTACATAAAGGATAAAACCGATCTTTTTTTGGTATTTATTAACAAAACTTAAATAAACCAAGTTAAAATTCGGCAATAATTTAACGTTAATTATAAGCGTTTTTAAAAAGTTATTCAAACTTTTTTTAAAGATTAAATTAACCAGCTTATTTATAAAGTCGGATTAAAATAACCAAATTTTTCTATTAAATCTATTTCTAATCACTTCGATACCAAAAAACCATTATAAGTTTTTACCCCCTATAAGGGTATACCGTTCCTAAATTTACTAAATTAACTAATTAACAAAATCTTAATCTTCCTTGCAATATGCTATTATAATATCGTTTACGAAAAAAAAAATAAACACCCTTTAACAAATAAAGCAATAAGGTTTATAAGGAACGGGGCTAAATCCTAATCTTTTAAGCGTCCCGGTAAAATCTTTCTACTACAACAATAACAACTCCTTTAAGCTATATAAAACCTTCTTAATTAAGAAAGTCTTATTATATTACGGGTATCCTAAAGGTATCTTTATATATACTTCATAAAATAGCTAGGTATTAACGAAAACATTAATAACATTATACTACTTTAACTCTAAGTCGAATTTAACCGCAACAGCAATTAAGGTTTTAAATAACCTTTCAGTTAAAGTAAATACGTATATATTACTATAAACGTTCTTTAGTTATTAATCGCCTTATATAACGAAACGTACTTTACATTTTTGCAACTAACCATACTTATCGAATTTATAAACGTATATTTATATACACCTTAAAACCTATTTCCTTTTAACAAAAAATTAATTAACGACTTCCCAAGATCGTATCTCCTTATAACTTTACAAATAAACCTTTTCGGCTTTACAAAATATCTCCTTTAAAAAATATATACTTAGCTTTTTATAACCTTGCAATAATAATAGTAAATCGCGCCTATATATCCGGTTTCGCAACCTAAGAACTATACATATTTTCGTATCGAAACTTTTCTAATTAAGGTAACGCATATTTCGAATAATTAACTTCCTTAAATTTCTGCAATTTACCGGCCGATTATCGATTATATTAATAAAATAAATTATTCGTTTTACGTTAAACGCGGCTTTTTACATTTTATAATCGTACCGATAACTATCCTTTTAATACGGAACGTACGGGAAACTTACGTTTATAACCCGTAAAGTACCTTCGTTTTTTACTATCACCTTAAATTAAATAACGTAACAGAAATTTAAAGTTACCTTTATTACTTCCGTTAACGTAATAATCGTAACAGTTATTAAAGCAAACGTTAATAAAAGTAATTATCTAAAAAATAAAAGTAATTCGAATATAACAGTCGTATAAAGGTAATTAATCTTATACGAATAAACTTATTTTTCCCTATTCCGTATATTTTATACGCCTATACCACTCTGGAACCACTTTTCCTATCTAACCGGTAACTAAATTATTCCGTTTAAATTTTCGTTTTTTTTTTTATATCTATATATTTGGGTGGCCTAAGCTTTAATTAAGTACTTTTACCTATCGTAATAACTTCTATAACTTTTTTTCTATAACGTACAAAAAATTATTCTTTAAATTTTTAATATCACTTAAAAAGGTGGTTTTTTCGTTAAACTATACGTTTCGAATAATAATAACCTTATTAATCAACGGGTTCCAAATTTCGTAAATATTCGTAAATCGGTAACCAACTAGAAAGCTAATTTAGGTTTTAAAATTTAACTTTTAAAATCTTTATTCCTTTTTCATAACGGTAATTATTATAACGTAAACTATATAACCGTATACTTGCAAATAGGCTTATTAAAACTTTTAATCAAGTACTATAATACCATTTTTATACGTTAGGTAAATATAATAAACCTTATATAGGCTTTGCCAAAAAAGTACGTATTTAAAGGTACGGTTATACAGATACATTGTTATTTTAAAAATATACACGATTAAAAACGAAAATAACTTAACGCCATTTCGTATCGTAATCGTTTTTTCCTTAATTATACCCTTTAAACGCTTTGCACCCCCGTTTTAAACCTGGGTATGCAGTACTAAAAGTTTAAATCTAATGCTAAAAAGAAGCGATTATAATATATCTCGAAATTAATGGTTTTTTAAAATTTCATTATCGTATTCGATTATTTATAAAAAAACCTTATCCTGGTTTTTTAAAATTCTTAAAAAATATTCGAACGTTATAATTAATATATCTTACTTTCGGTTCTTAAAGTAAATATCCTAAATAAAACTTAAATATTTGTCGGTGGCGAATATAACGTATTTATATTTTTTAAGGTTTTTTTCGAAATCCGTAAAATCGATAATAATTCGTTATCCTAATCGGGAAATTTTTTTTCTAGGCTGGCGACGTATTTATCTTTTAGCCTTCGCCTTATTATATATTTAACATTCGACTATTATAAAACCTTTTAAACGTATTCTTTTTATATAGAACTATAACTAAACGATTACTTCGGGCCTTAAATATTCTAATCTTAAGTGCTAAATCGTACCGTTACCGATTCGTAATAATTTCGCTATATATAAGTTAATATTTCGTTTATAAAATATAAAGGCTATATAAGTAACTATCACGTTAATATTTTCGATAACGAATTAATTAAATTTATTTATTAATATAATAATTATTTAATTATACTTATTTCGAATAAAATTATTAATTCCTTAATTATCCTATTAATACTTTTTCTTTCGGAATTGCCGGAAAAATATTAAGTTATATACGAAATCCTTACAGTAAATCACGTCGTATAAACGTAACGCTTTTAAGCCCTTAAAGTTCTAAAGTAATATATTTACTTTTCCGTATCCTTTAATCGGGACGAAATTATTCCCTATGTACATTCCGTTGCTTTAGATCGTTATTTTATAATTTAAAAATTTGTTAATAAAGTTAAAAATATATATCGTAAATCCTAAATCCAAAATGGATAAATTCCTTAAGGGGTAAAACGTAGCGCTTACTGTATTATATTAATTAAAAATTAAAAAATACGCCAGAACCCGTTTTATTCCCTTTAAGAATTAATCTATCTTCTAGGTAATTATCTTTTTTATAACTTTCAACAGGTAATTAATCTTTTTTTTTTAAGAATTAATCGGAAATAATTCGATCCTAAATTAACCTTAAAACTACCTTATTAAGTTTAAATTTTACTAAAGCTTTATTAAAAAACGCGTAAAAGTATTAAAGTAACGTATACGAAAAGTTTAAATACGTTTTATACCGAATCCCTTATACGTGTAACTTTTAACATTTTTGCTTATTACTACTGTTATTTCGGCCCGTTTAAAAACCTTTACAACCGCCTTATTTCGGTTTACGCCCTAAGGTTCTCTTTTGCGGTTAAAAATTATTTTTAGCCTTTTCCTAATCAGGATTGTTCTAATTAAAAAGATCCGCGGATATCCCGTAAAACGTTAAAAACGTTACTTTAATATTTTTAGATATAGGTTATGGATAAGTTATAATCTAATAATTTAAGAGGTTAACCGTTATTTTTTAATAACTAATCGTATTATTATTAATCTTAAATTTTTTTATTATCTGAAACGTAATTATTTAAGTCCTTATAATAGGTGTTAATATTATATACAGGTCGTTAACTTATACGATCGTCGTTTTCGTCTTTAAAATTCCATATTATTGTCCCTAGGCTATAATCTCTTACCATTTTACGATTTATTCGTTTAGTTTTTTTGCCGATTTCGAAACTTACTTTAATTTTTTGCAGTACTTTCGTTAAGTATTAATTAAAAACCTGTTATTATATACTTTGCCGGATTTAGCTAGCTTAGCGTACTACTCCCGTAAGTTTTTTCCTAGGAGAAAAGTTATTTCCTTAATTACTGGAAATATTAACTCCAAAACTTATTTTATAAAATCGTTATTATTTTTTTAAAAAGTATCGTATTTACGATTTTTATAAGTATATGCCGTAAAATCCTAATTATAAGCTTATTTACTTTTAATCGTCATCTTAAAAGTATTCGTTAAATAACTAATATAATCGATTTTTTCGTAAGTTTTTCCGAAAAACGTAAATATAATTAAAAAACCGCTTAAAGTATTAGTTCGTATCGTATAACGGATTTGTCGTTTCGGATACGAAATTATATTAAGTTCTGTTAATTTAACAAGCTACGGAAATAACTAATTAAAATTAATATAATCCCATATATTAAGGGCGTACGTTTTGGCCTGGAATTTGCCCTTAAAACGGTTCCAGTTCTTAAATCCGTTATAGATAACGGAAAACGTTAATAACACCGTTATCATTGCAATTAATAAAATATACGAATAATTATTACTAATATACAGCCTATATCGTCTTAGTAATAGCTAATTAATTAATAATAACGCGAATTAAACGAATAAAACTTTTAATTATTAGATATAGGGGATATTAATTATGTTGTTATATTAGGCTAAGTTACGTATATTTCTCGTATGCGTACAGTTTTCCTATAACTTAGCAACGGAATATATATCTTCCGATTAAAAGGAGCCTTTCCGTATATAGGGTGCGTTTAGTACTTCCTGCTAGCTGACAGTTATTAAACAGTCTCGTATTAAGATTTATATAAGGTTCTGTCCTAACTTAATCTTCTTAGTTATAAGGGGTTGTAATTTTATAATTATTCCCTTTTTTAAAGCTATTAAATTATTCTTTTCGTACGATTAGATTTTTATGTAAATTTTTTTATTTGATAGTAATTACTCGTACCTAGTTAAGTTTAATAGTAATGTTTTTAATTAAGCTTTATTTAATTAAAGTTAAAGGAAAAAAGCCCTATTATAATTAAAAGTAGCGTTAATACGTAAATTACAAAAAGTTTAACGTATAATTTTTATAACTTTTAACCGTTTTATTTTTTTAATTTTATTATTTTATTTTTTAGTAATATAACTTATTTATATGCGTTATTTTATATAATTTTAAATTTATTTATTTAGTTTTTTCTAGTTATTTCAATATTTTAATACGTATATAAGGTAAAGTACGATTAAGGTATTTAGCTAGCTGTATAGAAAGCTGATCTATTTACTAAGTACGTATACGAAGGATTGCATAAACGCAACCGGGGAGCACCCTTTAAAAACCGTCCCTTTTTGGTTAAGGGCCGGAAAAACGTAATACGGGTTATGTGATACGGCAATTAACGGTAAAATACACCCGATTGATTAATTGGTTCCTATCGCCCCTAATCGTAACTGGTCCTACCAGCCACCTATCAATTGTTGCCGACACGGTGACGGAACCGAAGCCCTAATTAGTCAGCTCCTTTAGGCTGGCGGCACCTAAAGGAACGGTGGCCCAAGCTGGATTTGAACCAGCTGTCTTTTAAGACCAACCGAAACAGGGTGCCCAAGCTTATCGTAATTAAAAGAGACACCCAGGCTCGTGACCACTAAGCTATTAGGCCATTTTAATACGTATATTTTTTAATATCACTTAATATGTAATAAAGGTATTTAATTTTATAATATTTTTATAATAAGTAATTTATTTATTTTAAAAAATACGTTTTTCGAAAAAATTAAATTTTTAACCTGTCGGGTATTAAAAAAGTTACTAATATAATTATTAAATATTTAAACTAACTATTAACTTTATTAAATTACGAACACCTTTTAAATCGTATTAACGATTATTATTAAATAATCTCGTATTAGGATTTTTATAAGGTTTTATCCTAGCTTAGTTTTCTTAGCTATAAGGGGCTGTATTTTTATAAAAAGAATCCCTCCTTATATACATACAAATTATATAGTCCGTAAAAGATACGCTAAGGTTCCCTAGCTCTAACTTAGTTCTAGCTTGTAAATTCGGCTCCGTACCGTATTAATATCCCGTATTGCATTTTTTATCCGACCTATTAAAGGGTACGGTTTTTTCGGAAATGCTTTTCGGTTGCGCTATATATTCCTTTATGTACGTATTTAATAAATAGGTCAGCTTCCTATATATAGCTAGCTAGATACTCGAATAGTATTAACCTTGTAGATAAAGAGTTTAAAATTTTAATTATTTAAGTCATTTTTATAAATTTCATAACGATTGTTATATTAAAAAAATTTAACGTTAATAATAACTAGAACAATTAATTTTATTTTATTAATATATATAAATTTCGCTAAATTCTCTTTACGATAGTTAATTACTATTAAAATTACTTAAATAACCGTTTTCTATATTTCCCAATTATTATTACTTCGTAGTCGATTTTCCTTATTAAACTTAAAATCGAAATCTATTTAATCTAAGTACGTATTTTTCTTTTTTCTTAACATTCTCGCTCGGTAACTTAATAAACGCTTTTATTAATTATTTTACATTAAAATCTTTCGGCTAACTTACGTTTTTTTTAAACGTTATTATAATTTTTTCTAATCCTTTTAAATTTTTTCGAACGTTACCGTATTAATAAACCTTTATTTTTAATCGATAACTGCTATTACGTAATATAAACGATTTTCTAATAAAGCGATTAAAGAAATATTAAACATTTTTTTAAAACCGAACCGATTCGTTCCGATAACTACGTTTTTAAGCGCTTTTACGATAAACTTATCGTTTTAACGTAATATTTTAAATATAATATAAAATAAGTAAATTAAGATATTAATTTTTTTTAAGAAACAGCATTAAAAAATGCTATTATATCGGCAATTATATTATATTTTCAGCTTAGGGTTTATATTCTGTTAATTCTAGGTTATTTATTTTTAACTAGAGAGAACAAGCTATTAAATATAGCTATAACTTCTTTATCTCTGTAATCCTAGGGCGATAAATTAAAGCTTTTTTAATTTTTAACGCTTTAATAATAAATCACTCTATTTACCGATAATAATTCTTTTTAAACGAAAAAAAATCGTAGCGTATATAGCTAAAAACTATTGTCGTTAAAACTTTTAAGTCGGAATATTATAAGAATATAGCCCCTTATAACTAAAAAAAACTAGGTTAGAACAGAACCCTATATAAATTCTAATACGAAACTGTTTAATAATAATCGCTAATACGACCTAAAAAAAGTTCGTAACTTAATAAAGTTAATAATTAGTTTAAATATTTAACAATTATATTAACGACTTATTCGACTCCCGATAAATTAAAGGTTTAATTTTTTTCGGAAAACGTATTTTTTAAAATAAATTAATTGTTTATTACGGGGGTATTATAAGATTAATTACTTTTGCTATATATTAAGTTATATTAAAGAAATATACGTATTAAAATATTTAAATAATTAAAAAAACGCCGAATAAATATATTTAAAATCGCGTAAAATAACGCGTATTGAAAAATTATGCTATTAAAAAATAAAGCAATAAAACTAAAAAAATAAAATAATTAGAAATTATAAAAGTCGCATTTTAAACTTTTTTATAATTTACGTATTAACGTTATCTTTAGTTATAATAAGACTTTTTTCCTTTAACCTTAGCTAAATAAAGCTTAATTAAAACGTTATTATTAAACTTAACCAGATACGGGTAGTTACTATTAAATTAAAAATTCTATATAAAAATCCAGTCGTACGGAAGGGGTGACTTAATAGCTTTAAAGATTAAAGCCTTTAAAAAGGGAAGTAATTATAAAAATATAACCCTTTATAACTAAGAAAACTAGGTTAAAATAGGACCTTATATAAATCCTAATACGAAACTGTCTAATAACAGTTGCTAATACGACTTAAAAGTGGTTCGTAACTTAGTAAAGCTAATAATTAGTCTAAGGCGAACCCCCCCCCCCTTACGCTCCACCCCCCCAACGCGCCACCCC